>KL269068.1:35661-64390 GCA_000699545.1 Podiceps cristatus | reverse complement strand
TACTACATTCCCCAATTCTTCATCTCAGTATTGCAATTTGATAAAACTGTCCTTTTAAACAACTGATACTGCTGAAAGACCAAATAGCTCTAATTAGACTTGCTTCTGTTATTGGAATCTTTAAATAGTTTTTTGGTATTTTTTCGTAATTTTTTGTTTGGTTGGTTTTGGTAACTTTTTGGGGGGAGTAAGTTTTTGGGGTAAGTTTTTGATATTTTTTGTGTTTGGATTTTTTTGAGGGGGTATGGTTTTTTTGTATTATTAAAAAGTAAATGTATAAAGAGAGAGGGATTAAAAAACAATAGTAGCTAATCAGTGGTTATTGTAATGGAAGTAGCAGCTCCGGGAATGGCAGGTTCTTGTGTAGTCCTACAGTGACGTGACTGTAATGGTAGGTAGGTCTTTTGAGTTACTGCAGCCCAGCGAATTGGATAAAGGTAGCGACTTCTAAGTAAAGCTGAATTACAGGAGTGCATTGGGAATGGGGACTGGCAGAACAGATAAATGAGAATACCACTGTATAATAGCACTTACTTTGTTGAATGTATCTCAGAACAATTCTTTCCTTGCAGAAGCTGAATATCTGACTCTGCAAGAGTGTCTGGCTGCAGTCCAATGAGAACTTCCAATTGATTTTGAATGTACATTTATTTTGTATGGTTGCATATATTCAGTTCAGCCATTACAGCTGAATAAAAATAAGCTATAGATTTATTTGTAATAATGGTGTAGAAAGCACACTCGGTACAATGTTTATGTTCAACTGTACTGATTCTTGGCAAAATAGAGTAAGGATTGAAAGAGGAGGTGGAAAAGCAGTATATGCATTTTAAATCATATAATAGTTTGTGTTGGAAGGAACCTTTAAAGCCCATCTAGTCCAACCCCCCTGCAATGAGAAGGGACATCTTCAACTAGATCAGGTTGCTCAGCGCCCCGTCCAGCCTGACCTTGAATCGTTCTAGGAATGGGGCATCTACCACCTCTCTGGGCAACCTTGTTCCAGGGTTTCATCACCTTTGTCATAGGAAACTTATTCATTGTATCTAGTCTGAATCTTCCTTCTTTTAGATTAAAACTATTACTCCTTGTCCCCAGCCCTTCTAAAAAGTCTGTTTCCATCTTTCTTATAGGCCCCCTTTAAGTACTGGAAGGCCGCAACCAGGTCTCCCCGCAGCCTTCTCTTCTCCAGGCTGAACAAGCCCAACACTCCCAGCCTGTCTTCACAGGAGAGGTGCTCCAGCCCTCGGGTCATTTTTGTGGCCTCCTCTGGTTGTTTTGAATCAACTGGCTTTCACTCTTTGGTATATCTAGGGGTTACTACAAAGCTCTGGATTTCAGTCCATGAGCTACATTCCAGAGCAGGAACCTCTAAGGCCGGGCTGGACGGGGCTCTGAGCAACCTGATCTAGTTGAAGATGTCCCTGCTCACTGCAGGGGGGTTAGACTAGATGGCCTTTAAAGGTCCTTTCCAACCCACACTATTCTATGATTCTGTGAAAATTATTTGCTGTTCCTATCTATTATCCATAGTGGTAGTCCCTTTTCTTATAAAGGAAATTCATGCTACAGATGTAATAATGGAGTAAATATCAAAATCAAGCAAGCAGTTATTGAAAGGGAGGAATTATTTGGTTTTATTGGAATTTTTGATTATTTTCCAGAAAATGCTCTTGCACTTTACTTTGTCACCTCAGGATGGATTTTGCATAAATGTTTAAGGTCTTCAAATATCCCTTTTGCGGAGAGACCTAATTGTGGCCTTCCAGTACATAAAGGGGCCCTATAGGAAAGAGGGAGAGAATCTTTTCAGTAGGGACAATGGTGATAGGACAAAGGGTAATGGTTTCAAGCTGAAACAGTGTAGGTTTAGATTAGATGTAAGGAGGAAATTCTTTACAATGAGGGTGGTGAAGCACTGGAAGGGGTTGCCCAGAGAGGTGGTGGAGGCCCCATCCCTGGAAACATTCAAGCCCAGGTTGGACGGGGCTGTGAGCAACCTGATCGGGGTAATGGTGTCCCTGCTCACTGCAGGGGGGTTGGACTAGATGACCGCTAGCGGTCCCTTCCAACCCAAAACATTCTATGATTCTTTGATTCTATGAAATATTAAAAATTGTTTCTGTTGCCATAAAGCATCTTTTTCCTGTGAGTGAAAGCTTTTTGCTGGGTTTCTTCTATCTCTTAAGTTCCAGCCTTTTGACTCTAAAATCCAAAAGATCCGTCTTTGTCTTGTCTTTCCAAGACAATTCTGAAAAGTTTCAGCTCTCTTGACAGTTAGCTGGCAAGAATGTTAGCAATATTTTATATCGTTTTCCTGTTGCAGATAGCAAGAAGGAGAAACAAAACAAACAAACCCTCTTTTCTTATTGTTTTCTTCTATTTTCTTTCTCTCCCTTGTTTTATCTGAACTACTATCGAATGCAGGAACATTTTATGCAGCTTGTGTGTTATACTGGTAGTACAGCTGTATTCCATCATCTTCTCTGACTTTAGAACTTGGTCAAAAATTATTTTTCTTGATTTATTCTCAATATCTGGTATCAGTTTGGTCAGTTCTCTACATAATGTTACAACTTTGTCATTAATGTTTCATATTTCTGTGTCTATAGGGCATTCCAGGAGTTGGGAAAGAACAAGCTTTAAAGTTAATCGAGACTTTGCGAGGTCAAAACTTACTGCAAAGGTAAGGTGAAAATTTATGTTTGTTTTGATGTTAAGACTTTCTGGCATGTACTGCAGCTCCAAGACAATGTTTGTAATACTTTAATTGGGGGGAAGATGTTACAACATTCTTTATTTTATATTTGCTAAATGAATGATGTGTTTTTCTAGGCAAGCTTCTTAATTGTTTTAAACATTAGCTAGCTCCTAGCTCTTGATTTACCAGATGTATGTTGATATATTGGAAAGGAAGTCATAGGGACTGATAAGAGACTCTTGCTGGCTTTTAATTGGATTATGGATCAGGATATAAGATACCAAATGTTTTCTGTGTTTGTTATCATAATGTGTGTGTCAATACTAGAAATCCAACAATCACATAATGTACTTTAGAAATAACTGTTTCATATATGAGAAACATAAAGGGAGTATGTTTCAGTGTTTTATTTTAAGTATGAAAGTTAAAATTATCTCTTAGTCCTTTTAATATTATCCTTTTAGGTTTGAGCAATGGAAAGAACAATTTCAGTATGATCATAATCCACCTTTGGTTGTTAAAAGGGTGATTCACTGTTCTGAGTGCCATCATCCAGGTCAGTGTGGAAAGCACTGAATTTTATTTTTAGCCTAATCATATGTTTACTTTTTGTGCTGGGTGTGTGGGGTGGGGCATGGTGGGGTGTTTTTTTGTTTGGTTTTAACAGTAAAAACTGCTTTTCTTGTCATTCAGCTTCTAGGGCTATCTTCACATTTTCAGTGTTGCGTATGTGTATCTTTAGGTAAATATTTTTGAGCCTGGAGACTACCTTTCTTCAAATTGAAACTAGTTGATAGCAGAGAGAATGTTATCACAATGCTGTTGTGTGACCCCAGATACTTGCGTTTTTAACATCATCAGTAAAGAAAGTACACTGTACTGATAAGCATCTGTTTCTTTAGTTGTCTGAATTGGCCTTGCATCAAGAGGACTGAATCCATTAGCATTGCTGGGTTTTGCTGCAGTGTTTTCTTAAGAAGTTACTCTTAAGAAACCTAATGTTGGTAGCATCTTTGATCAGTGAGCTTGTTCAGACCCATCGCTTGGAGAAGGAAAAGCTTGTTTCAAATATGTTACTTATATACATTTGTCAGGATGTCACAGACTACTATTGTAGTTTTTTAGGTAATAGTTTTCAGCATAAGATCTGAAACTTGAGGGAAAAAGTCTTAAAAAAAGAAGGAAAGCTTGCTCATATTTGTCAGTTTTCACTGTAGATATATAGGTACAGCTAATGCATTCAGATCTACTTACAGCTACTGTTCACGTCAGATTCATATGTGTTCTGAGCTTTGAATTTGTACTACTAGCTTTGTATATTTGGAGATTGTGGAAACCTTTTTACACTTTGTGCATCTGCTTCTGTAGGATCTTATAAGGAACATGAGCACAGTGGATGTAAAGTCTGTGAAAGCACTCAATACTGCAAACCCAGTAACTCCAAATATTGCTGTCCTTGTGAATGGCATCGGTTAGAGCAAGTGAAACAAGCAAGTGCGGTGGAGGACAATATCAGAAAGTAGGAACGTCTTGAAAACTGAACTGCTTTGCCCTGCGTTTATGTGCAGGGTGAGCATATAAATTCTGCATTTTTCCCATTTGCATTCAGTTCCTAACACATTTGTTTTACCTGCAGAAAAGCTAACAGTTGTGAGGGCTTTCCATTTTCTGAGGTAACAAACAAGCCTATTTAAAGATTAATTTTTTACATCAATTTATTGAAATTTAAGTTTTCAGCCCTCTCTTAAACTCTTTTTATTTTCTCTAAAGGTTATCCAAGAATTTCTTGTAAACAAGAATAAATTGATCAAGATAAAGGAATGCCAAAGGCCAAATTTATTCTCGTTTCAGGTATATAACAAAATACTGTTTTTTCAGCTCTGTAGTTTTTTTTGTTTATTAGTAAGGAAGGCATCTGTGATAATTTTGATCTTCATTGGTAATTTTACTGGATATAAGAATTAAAGAATCTTGCTACTGCTTCTTAATACACTTCTTTTTCTGAAAGTCTAAATTCAAGGCTTTGGAAAAAAAAAATATTGATTGTAAATATGTATGTAGAGAAGCGTAAGAAAGAGAACTTAGAAAAAAGGTCACTTGCCATTGTTTTGTTCTTCACTGTCCAGCATGACTAGATTGGGTTGCTGAGTGCTATGGTTGTATGACATAATACATACTTCAGGGATGTTACCTCTTTTATTTTCATCTCCTTTTCATAAAGGTATTGACAGATACAGCTCATCTTTTCACTCACACTTGCTTTGTCGTCATACTGACACTTCATATATGATAACTTCGGGTATTATAGCAAGTCATGATTGTGGACACGTGGTTTTTTTTAATGTTAGTTTCTTTTCAATGATTTTTGGGGGGTTATCACTGAGATAACCAACTTCTGTCTATAACAAGCAGAATTTATTCTGAATGTTGCATGTTTTTCCAGAAACAGATAGCAGGCTTGTATTTACCACAATACTACCAGGTTTCAAGTTCAGAGGCCTTTTAATTCAAAGGGCACAAAGTTCAGAAGTGGTCTAGCTTATTTCTCTGTCCGTAGAAGGAAAGATTAACTGTGAGGCTTCTTTTTCTTTGGAGGAAGGAGAGTGGAGGAGGGTGTTAATATATGCATCTCAGCATTGTTTTCTAACAATGATTTTTATTTATTGGCGGGGGGGTGTGTGTTGTTTTTTTATTGATGAAAACAGATCTCTCACAATGTTTCATTTTCAGGGATTGATGTCAGTGTGAGAATTATGTATGGCATAATAGACAGCTGTTGAGCAATGTAGCTTGAATGAAAATCCATGTTCATCCTTCTTTCATGTGCAAAATCTGCAATTTTCCTTGCATAGCTGATCTGAATCTGACAAGGTCTTTAGCAACTGTTTTATCCCTGCTGCTGCCACTGCACAACTGTTCCCCTGGCTTGTTATTGGCAGCTGATGAATCTGCCCTGTTACAGATGACTCTTCCCTCCCTTAGCAGTGAGATATTGTTAGGCGTCACCTAGAACACTTTTCTGCATTAGTGTATTTTAAGTGCTTAGTCCTGTGTCCCTACTACGTAGCTGTTTAAGCATGGTAACTAACAGAATAAGGAAGTTTTAAAGTTTGGGTGGGTTTTTTTTATACTAACAGATATTTGCTTCTGAGAAGATGGAGTGGACCAAAAATTACGCTTGTAAGAAATTGTTAACACTATTGACACGTTATGATATGGTCCAGAGAAAATCTGGATACATTGATTCAAAACAACTGCAAGCAATAAGGTAATGTATTTGATTTCTTGAACTGAATACATTTACTTCTGCTACTTTTAGAATCTAGAGTGTCTGTTGGCAACTCTGAACTTAACCTCACTGTATGGAGGGAATTGTTACTTATTTTAACTTTAGTATCTAATGGTTTCATTTCCCAAATGAAACCCAAACTCTACCCCCCAAAAATTCTTTTGTTCTAAAAAAGGTTAGTAGTTTTTCCATGTTCCTTGATGCTATTCAAGATTTTATAGACCTTAATTTTGGGGGACAGAAGGGCAATTGGTAACAATGTGATAGCGCCTCTTCTGGGTTATCTGTCATAGTCTACTAAATTATTACTTGCAGAGAAGCTCTTCTGTTCAGTGTTACAGAATCATGGAATGTTTTGGGCTGGAAGGGACCATTAAAGCCCATCTAGTTCAACCCCCCCTGCAGTGAGCAGGGGCATCTGCAACTAGATCAGGGTGCTCAGAGCCCCGTCCACCCTGGCCTTGAATGTTTCCAGGGATGGGGCTTCTACCACCTCTCTGGGAAACCTCTGCAGTGTTTCACCATCCTCATTGTTATCTTTCAGAAGAGTGGAGAGACTGGTTGGGGGCTGCTTTTTAAATGGGTTGGCTAGATAAATTACCAGCATTTACCTTGATGAATGAATTAACTTACATCCCCTGATTATAACACTTCCTAGTGTTTCAAGAGTTTAAAAGGCAGATCATGCATGCTCTAGATTTCTTCTGTTAACAAGTGTTTAAAAATTCAGCAGGAGCCCCTTCATATGTAGAAGCTTACTAAACTGGGGTAGAGATAATGTTTTTACAAAAATCTCAGACTGACTGTCCCTACTCAGTTTGTGTTTTATCTTTCTTCATGCTGTCATGCAAAAAATATAAAAGACACTGTCTGGTCATTCAGAAAATTACTTTCTATGGCAAGAGCCTTCTCTGTGGCATAGTTGAAGATACCAGACTGATGTTTGTAGGAGTCTGCATTATGGCTGTCTGTTACAGAAGAGCTTTTTGATTTCCTGTTATGTTCCTCCTGTATCATTAAAAATAATAAAGATCTTTCAGTGCTCAAATCTAGACCCAGAATTTTACCATATAACTTATACAGAGAAGTGGTGTATTAATTTCACTATTACAAAAATATTTTTTCCTCTGAATGACTACAAATTAGAGTATTGAATTATTTTTAGATTTTTTTGTTTCCTGTTTAAACAAAATCATTTAATGGGTTTCTGTTTGTTCTTACAGGATAGTCAAGACGCGTGTTAAAAACGGAATTCCTTGTTTTGAAATTGAGTGGCAAAAACCAGGTTGGTCTGGTTTCTATGTACATTATGGAAGAAAACAATTCATGCAAAAAGAGAAAAGCATGCTTTACAGAGGAATAGAGTTTGACAACATTATGACGACATGAAATGTGTGTGAGATTGGAAACTGTTCTATGAAAAGAGTAGAAAATGTGGATCAAATTTCATGTACTCTGAAAGTAACAGCAATGCTTTAAAAACAACAGAAAAATCTGCCTAGAAAGTAAGGGACTTGGTATTCAGGTACTTTTTTTGGTACATGTTAACAAGACGTAGACGCTGTATTTCATATCTTATTTCACTAGGTACCTGAAGGTGTGAAAGTTTATTAGCTAGAAATTGTTCTGTGCTGACAGACTGCTGCCTTCAGCGTGTCCATGTGTGCCAGGACACCGGCAGGAAGAAAAAGGCTTGATTTGTAGCTAAATCTCAGACACTGTACTCTTGACCTTTTTACATACCTTCTTTGTCCTCAAATAAATCTTTTGTTGTTTTTCTCATTGCCTACTTTGATATGTGTCTTTATATGTCTATGTTCATAAATCTTTTAGAACATTATGTTGATGCAGAAGATGAGCCTGCAGAGTTGTTTGCAGTCACAATAGAAGAGGAGTCTTTGTTTCAGGCTGCTTATCCTGATGTGGTTGCCCTTTATCAAGTGGAAAAGTCAGAAGTTCTGAAGAAGAAACAGAAAAGTAAGTCCAAAAGCTTATTTCTTATGAACTTATGCATCTCGCCAGAATACAAGAAGCAAAAACAACAAACATTTCTCCCATTGTTGGACAATATCATGCTTTGTCAAGATCAGGGCATGATATCTTTCAGGGTCTCTGCTTTTATCTTAGTTTTATACTTCATGGTTTAACTGTCGTGCTTTAACCCCAGCCGGCAACTAAGCCCCACACAGCCACTTGCTCACTCCCCCTCAGTGGGATGGGGGAGAGAATCGGAAGGGTAAAAGTGAGAAAACTCATGGGTTCAGATAAAGACAGTTTAATAGGTAAAGCAAAAGCTGTACACATGAGCAAAGCAAAACAAGGAATTCCTTCACTTCTTCCCACAGCGGGCAGGTGTTCAGCCATCTCCAGGAAAGTCAGGCTCCATCACATGTAACTGTTACTTGGGAAGTCAAACCCCATCACTCCAAATGTCCCCCCCCTTCCTCCTTCTTCCCCCCACTTTATATGCTGACCATGACGTCATCTGGTGCGGCACATCCCTTGGGTCAGTCGGGGTCAGCTGTCCCGGCTGTTCCCCCCTCCCAGCTCCTTGTGCCCCCCCAGCCTCCTCGCTGGTGGGGTGCGGTGAGGAGCAGAAAAGGCCTTGACGCTGTGTCAGCCCTGCCTTTCAGGAACGAAACATCCCTGTGTCATCTGCACTGTTTTCTGCACAAATCCAAAACGCAGCCCATAGTAGCTACTATGAAGAAAATTAACTCCTATCTCAGCCAAAACCAGCACAAGCACTAGGGAGTCTGAACTGTGGTTTAATGCTGTTTTGATATGCTTTTTTGTTTTGTTTTTATTTCAGACAGGAAAGAGAGACCAAAAGAAAGGGAATTATCAAATATTTCTGATGAAGTTAGCAATCTTCTGTCTCGAATGAATTTGAAATCTAGATGTGGAATTCTTTCAGCACAAGAAGACTCCACGTCAGATATAAAAACTCCAGAAGCTGAGATACACCAGAGAAGTACTGAATCAAAAGATCTAGTGTTAGCTGGAGCTTCCTGCATAGCAACTGCTCAGATGCCAGCATCAGCGTCTGCTTTTCCTCTGCCTGCATCGCCTTACTCGCTCTTACAGAGTACATTGGCTGACTCTGTACTGCCAGCACAGCTTACTAAAACATCAGGGATATCTTCCTCTGTAACAGCTGGTCTACAACTGAGCAGTATTGATTGGGAAGGAACCTCCTTCAGCACTTCACCAGCCCATGGGGGTGATACCCGTGATCCAGCAGCTCACTTTACACACATAAAACACTTGCATCCACTGTGTCATGAAACAGTAAGAAATGACTCAGAATGTTATGATGCTGTGCTGTCTGGTCAATGTCATTCTGATAGTGCAGATGATTTGTTTTCAGATGATGCTGTGGGACAACTTCAGAAGGGGTCTTTAAGTGAGCGAATACTTAAGACTTCCATTCCATCAAAGCCTTTGTTGTCTGAAGATGTAATGCAGCTGGAATCTTTGAAATGTTTTAAACAAACAAAAGGAATGTTGAATCCTGATAAAGATTATGTCTCTTCCTCATGTCAGTTAAATAAACTAGTGCAGGGAAGCAAGAATGTGCTATCAGAAAAGTATTCAGGTGAATCCAGTGTACGTGCTCACCAAGATCAGTACAAAAAAACTGTCAGCTTGGCTGAAGTGATGCAAAAAGATCATAATATAAGCAGTTCAGCATCTCTATCCCTCAGTGGGCAGACAGAGACGCTGCATCCTGGGTGTGAAATGCTTCCAGCGTCTCAAAAACCAGCAGACGTTGTAACTGGCTGTCCCGTTAAAAAAACTTGTATTGAAAATACTTGGAGAATTTCTTTTAAAAAGAGTGTGTGTCAGAACAGATGTTCTTCTAGTGAAGACAGTGATGATGGAAACGTGCATGAAAATCTGATTTATGAGCAGCAGCAGAAGCAACTGAATCCTGGTCAGGTTAAAAAATGTTTTACAAAGAAAAGGAGTAATGTTGTTGCTAGCAAAAGAACAAGCAGTGACTCAGCCCTTATAATTAAAGGGAAGAAAAAGACCGATTTAAAAAAAGCTGGTAATACTTTCTCATTGCAAGTATCTCCAGAACCATCCTCTGTAGGGGAAGTTAATTGTTGCCAAAGTCCAGAGCAACTGTTTGAAAGGTCAGATTCTGGTCCCACGCAGCAAGCCAAGAGTGCCGTTCTGAGTTACGCATGGGCAGACAGTCCCCTTCCCCTGTCTGAAAGACTAAAAGGAAGAATCAAAATCAATTAGGTTCTCTATAAAATAGATTATGACAACAATTAACTCTGAACCTTCAGATTTTAGAGTTCTTTCTGGAAGTTTCTGCAGTATGCTCTATCAAATGGACACAGTTTTGATGAGTAAGAAGTGCTGTGAAATACTGCATACTGCAGCTAACATTGGAAATTAAAACGTTAGCACAAGTATCAAATAGCTGATTATAGGCAAGTGCCAGTTATTCTGGCCTTGATTACATTCTGAACGTCATACTTAAGCATCAGGATATAGTATACAGGGGAGCATTGTGGTTTATTTACGAAATGAGGAGGGATTTTTCCCAGACAATTGTGAGGATTTGGTATGTAGCTGTTAGTCCTTCAGCTTATAAAAACAGACTTGGTAAAATAGTGCTGGCACTACTGCTGTATATTCTTCATAAGACAAAGGGATACAACTCTTTCCAACTGAAATTTTCTGTTCTGCTCCACTAACTTTGCTAGTTTTAGAATGGATTTTCAAGACCTGGGATGCTGGTTATGTTGATAATCTCTGAAGGACCAGATAGACACACAGCAGATGTACCTTGCAGGTAGCTAAATTTTGTATCTTCCACGCCCTGTAATAAACTGTTCTTTGAGTGTGTGCGTCTTCCAAAGAATGGAATAAGACATGTAAAGATATTCTGGTTTTGTAGCTGTCATATCTAATATTTAAGGAAATTTGATAGCTGTTTTGATCAAACATTTATAATTTGGTGCATTTTTTGCTTAGAGATATGAAATCCTATCTAACACTGATTTCTATTTAGAATGCTTAAGTTACAGAAGATCAAAATCTAATGATATCACAGTTTCTTTGAATAATATCATGTATGTTTGTTTTAAAGGGGGAACTTGAATACAGTTGTATTTTTGAAGATGTTCTTCCTCCCTCTTTAATATAGAAGCAATCTCTGTTCATAGTCACACACAAAAAAATTGTCTTCAACAGCTCATTAGAAAATACCTCCTTGCCTGCATCTGGCTGTTCATAACTTTTTCTGTGGACCAACTAGAAGAAGGGGCCACTCTTAACAAGATAGAATGTTAACAATAGAAACTTAGAATATCCATACCTTAATGAAAATATAAATTTTCTTCATCAAAGCCAAGGCTTTAAAAGTTAGAAAGCTGAATTCCAGATGTGTTTAAGGAAGAAATCCCAGTCTATGGATAGTACGATCTGTAATTAGCCAAAATGGTAGTTTCTTATTTTCCTCCGGGGGCAGATAGAGAAAGTTTGTTTATAGTTAATTTTCCAAATGAGAAGCATATAATGGAAATGAGCAAAAAATCCCAAATATTGGAAACTTATTTTTGGTTTTGAAGATGATCTCTCTCTTCTGGAGACTCGTAACCACCCAGCTGACATGAGGGGATATCTGGAAGAATTGCTAAGGAGAGTAAGAGCAGCACTTACCTGGGGACCATGACTGGAGAGATTCTTTATGCAGTTCTCAGCAGTGGAGAGGTCAGACTGGAGAAACTACTGTATTGGTTATGTAAGATTCTTTGCCTTGCTGATGAATTTGAATACTGGAAGTTGGAATCAATAGTTTGAAATATTTTTTTTGTTAATAAAAGTGCCAATATCATTTGAATGGCCTCACTTTTGTTTGCTCCCAGTGTTTGGGAACATGCTCTTTTGTTGGAGGGGTTATACAATTTCACCTACAGTGTGTGGGTCTCTGCGTTTTAGGGTTTTGTTTAGAACTGGGAGGAAAGGGCAGCTTTTGGAGGGTTTTTTGTTTTCCAAATCTGGCTGGGATGACTGTTTTAATGGTGGTTTTGCTGAAAATATTGTGCCAGAATTATGACAAGTTCATGTTTTGTGGATGATGGAAACCAGAAAGGAGATACGATCATAAGATATTAAGAACTGCAGAGTAAAAAAAAAAAAAAAAAGAGAGAGATCATGTTGCTGATACTGCTATAAATTAATCTAGTTTCATAAGTACAGTTCAGGCATGAAAAGCAGAAAAATTTCAGTGTTTTTGCTTGCCACTTGTTTTCTGCCACTGCTTTAAAAGCAGGAATAGATGTGGAAACAACTGTGCAGGATGCCCCCTCTCATTTAGGCTGTAGCTGCTCGCTGCAGCAAATAAACACAAGAACATTTATCACTGGGGGTGACTGTTGCTTGAATTAAACTTGTGATTTGTTACAGAAGGGAAATCACAGTTTAAGTGTTTTGATTTCTCATCTTTCTGTAATTTACTCAATATAAGGATTAAGGGTAATTTTTCTTCTTTGGAACTGTGTTTACCATGCCAAAGCTGACTGCTTTGCAACCTCTCACACTTGTGAAGAAAATGTTTAAATAAATTGTGTATAACAGATAACGTTCTGCATGAAATATTCCTAGAAAATTATGTTAAACTGGCTGTTAGGTGATGCGTCACCCCATGACCCCGAGTATGTTTTCATTTATCATTTGTCTTGGTCAGCCCCAACAGGCTCTGTCGGGGTGCTTCATCTGAAGTAATAAAACTTTACCTGCTGTGGGGATGGGGCGAGTAAATGATGCACCATTATTTGAGCACTTTTCTGAAAGTGTTACTGAAAACCACTGTACCAGCCCGAGTGGTCTGTCACTCCTGATACTGGCATCCCTCTAGCTTGAATGGTTCAGTGGTTCCTGCAGAGATACACGGTAGAATCATAGGTTCTGTCTTAGCAGTATAAATACTGTGATTTCCACCTAGAAACAGTATTAAACATCTACTTTGATGTAGGAAATTTATTCAGTATAGCTTAACCAAGGGAAACATGTATCTGGCATTCCTTGTGGTGCTTGTGACTCACTGGTTTAGGTCAATGGGGAATCAACCAGAAAATAAAATAAGTACTGTTTACATTGAAGATACAGGTTGAAAGCTACACAAATATAATGGAAAAACAAACACACAAACAAACCCAACAACCAACCAACCAACCAACCAAAAAACCCTCAATTTCTACGTATCCTACTATCAAGCTCTACCTGCTCTTACTTTTTTCATTGGAAGATATAACTGAAATAAATGTGTGAACATGCTTAACAAAAGGAAAAATTCTTTTTCATTGCATTTACCAATTTCTGCTTGTATGGAGTACACCAATTCTGTCAATAATTTTTTTGCTAATTAACAGAGAAAGTTCCTAATTTGAGAAGGGGCTTATTCAACGTTGAGGATTTGTGAGGATTGGCTTGGCTCTGCTCTTTATGTCAAGAAAGATTCTTGGAAATACAGTGGTGAAAGAGACTAATGGCAGCTGTTACTTTAGACAGGATAAAGTCTTTTCATGTCTAAAAAGGTGTCAAAGCCTGCCATATTATATCAGCAGATAAAAGGGAGCTGGGGTTAGAATATTATTGAGAGTTGTTAGAAACCTAAGTGCTACTGGCAAAACAGTAAACGCAGCGCTACATTTAGCACTTTTTTTCTTCAGGAAACAAACCACTTCAACCGTTTCAAGAAAGCAAAATCACGATGGGTGACAGAACCTTCTGCACACTTATCTTGCTCATGTGTCCTGCATAGTAGATACTATCAGTGCTGAATTTAATAATATTAATCATATATCAAGCTTTAAGTTATTTAAACCCAAGCCTTGCTTCCACCCCCCACCCCAGTTTCCCTTGATGGGGTAGGAGGGATTTTGTCCCTTCAAAGGCTGAGCACAGCTGGGAAAAGGGAGGTACCTTGGAAAATCTTGCTCCACGAAACTAGCTACTTACACTGAAATTCCACCTGATGGATATTTAAAGTGAATTAGCTGCCTGACTAAAATAAAACAAAGGGAAAAAAGCTAACCACGGATCTTTTTAATGCCAGGATAGTGTATAAGTAGCTGTAGGTTAGCATTTATGTTATTTTAACATCTTATTTTAGAAAGCAATTTGCTCTGCTTGAGCATCTCCCCAGCCAAGCTCAGAGCCCCATTAGCTGTCCTCCCAAACGTTCCTGACAAGGGCCGGACCCGTGGCAAGCTACGGGTGTTCTTCAGGCCCCGGTGGGAGGAGCTGTGAGCACGGGCTGCTTTGAATTTGTGGGCAAACCTACAGGTGAACCCTTACGTGCTGCCCTCTCCCTCCATCCTGACAGCCCAACGGCCCTGGCGTTGACGCCACGGAACAAAGAATGGACAGACCAGATAGCTCAAACCCTAGAAGCTGTCCAAGTTTTATCTGCTGCAAAACCGTGAAATTTGCAGCCTCATTTCAGGTCAAATTCAGGCTGTCTTCTGATCCGATGTGAGTGCCAGGTCTCAGAGCAGCTTTAGCCTTTAAGCCTCTCTGGCGCCCAGCCCGCTGCAATGTGTTGGAGACGTTGACTCTCGTGTGCTGGCGAGCTAAATTCGCTGCTTGATCTGCAGCTGGGGGGGAAGGGCCCTGTGCTCAGGCTCGGGTTCCCCAAAGCCTGGAGCTTAATGGAACAAAGAGCTCCAGGAGCTCCAGCCGCGTGTGTGTCGGCTTTACAAGGGTTTTACAAGACCTTTCATCCGGACTAACGCGTTGCTGGTGTCTGTAGTGACTGAATGGCCTTTTTATCAAACCAGACCTGCCAGTTAGAAATACAGAAGATGCTCTATTTTCTTGTAATTAGTTACTGGGCTGATGTCTCCATATGACCTAGGAAGACACTGCTGAGGAGGACAGCATCTTTCATGTGAGATGTTGCTGAAGGAATGGGTGATTAGGCTGAGGAGGACAGCATCTTTCATGTGAGATGCTGCTGAAGGAATGGGTGATTATCAGTTCATAGATGACTGTATGGCACCAGGACAGTTTTATTAATCACAGTTTTCTACACCTAAGTTGTTTTTGTGTTTTAACTGTGGGTAAATCTTACTTCTGTCCAGAAAGCTTGCTTAGCAGTACAGGCTGCCAGCCTCTTACATGCTTTTGAGTTTATAGAAATCTGAAAGGTTTGTAAGCGGGGTATGTAAGCAGAACTACTGCTTAGCAGACTTAATCAGGCCTCTCTTACTATGTTGGATAGACCAGAAGTATGTGGGGTGTCTTTTTCATAGAAGTTCTTCAATAAATAGAGAATTTCAGATGTGTTCTTGGCCTAGATAGGTTCAAATCATGTGTCTTCTGGGAGAGTAGCCACATCCCCCAGTTACGGGCATGGAGCCTTACAGAAAGATGCCTTGTCTACATCATGTGCCTTCCTTCCCTTTGTCCTTCACTGATATTTTTTAACAACTGGCCAAACAAATTCAACCATATTCAATGGTTTCAGGGCTATAATTTTTTTTATAATCAATTGCTCAGGGAAGAGAGAAAGACTTCTCATTCCTTCCTGAGGGAAAGAAATCAGGAGTGGCTCTGATGACAGCCAGCTGGTCAGTCAGCTCACACGCGCTTCCCTAGGCTGTGCCGAGGGCCATCTTTTGGCTATCAGGCAAATAAAAATAGATGGAGGATGCATGGCGGGGCATGAGGATGTAAAGGCAGTTTTGCCTTGAGGGGTTATCCAAGACCCGAGAAAGGTGCTGCTGATATTATGGAGACGTTTAGGAGACAGGGCAGAGGAGCAGGAGATACTACAGTGCAGTGGCATGGGGCATATATTAATCCTGAATTCCCAAGCACTCGTGTTCTCAGTTTTGGGCTCACCCCCCGGGGCAGCCCCAGGCATGCCACTCAGCATGGTACGAACCTGTGCCCAACTGCTGGCCTCCCCATGTCTGGCTCCTGCTGTCATTTTTCGTAAGGCACGTACAGCCCAACATCTGCTTCTGCTTCGCTATCACCTTTTTAAACTGACAATACTAGCTTTTACAGCATGGTTCCAGGTAGTGGTTTGCGTTCTTTATGTATTTATTTTGGACATCATGAGATGTGTGGGATTTGTAGGTGTTCTTACCATCAAGTCCAAGTGAAGGCGATGGGATTGCACCCACACATCTCCAAGCACAAACACACCTTTTGAAAAGTTCTGCTGACTGCTGATACGCCACCGTCAAAGAGGATGTCGCTCTGTTTTCTGGACTTTTCTTTGTTTACCTTTCTAGAAATCCCAAAGCTCACAGATTGCTTAGCATTTGCAAGATAGATATTTGGGAAAAAATGTAGCCTCATGATTTTTGTTTGTGATTTCTAAAGAAATACTGTTTTCAGTGGATGGCATATTTATATTTTTCACCAGTATTACCATCAGTTGCTAACTGGTATGGTCATTAGTACACCAAGTGAAAAAATCCTAGAATGTGTTATTCCGTTCTGTTTTAAGACTGTTCTTTTGGCAATACCATAAGAAAACACTACAATGGCTAAGAGGTCACATGGTTAAGAGGTTCTGAGATACAATATAGAAAGCAAGCAGGATTCGCAATGACATTTTCCATTTTGTTGGGTTTTTTTAACTGAAAGGTCCATATTTGATTCTATTTACCAAAAAAAAACCCTCATCAGCACCATCTCTTTCAGCACCTTCCATGTTGCATTCTCTAGTGTTAGTGGTTTGGGAAGCAGGCTGGAAGGTAACCCATAATAGTTGAAGAATTTTCATATAGCAACCTAGCAGATTTCATAAATAATTTTTAAAAGCCATTAGTCCTTTGATTGTTCTGTTATTTATAGCCCACCACTGAGATCCCACAGAGATTACATCCCTCCCCCCACGTTGATAATCTGAAGGATATAACTGTAACATGGGCGTGTGTCTGTGGCACGGGAAGTGTTTCAGTGTGTACACAGAACTGAAAAATCCCTTCAAGAAAATTATATTCCTTCCAATAATAGCGCCATGTATCTTGCAACAACTTCTTTGTGATAGCGTATTTATCTTGTAAGATACAAGCAACTTAAGTTTGGGGTTTCCTTTCCTCCTTTCCTTTCCTTTCCTTTCCTTTCCTTTCCTTTCCTTTCCTTTCCTTTCCTTTCCTTTCCTTTCCTTTACTTTCCTTTCCTTTACTTTCTATTACTTCCTTTCCTTTCCTTTCCTTTCCTTTCCTTTCCTTTCCTTTCCTTTCCTTTCCTTTCCTTTCCTTTCCTTTTTAAAAAAATAAACAAGCTTTTTGTGCTGGACCATGAATTAGAGATGACAAAAAAAATCACTATCAACAGTCACAAACGTCTTCCAATTGCCAGGCCACCCTCACCACAGAAGCCCAAGACTTGGAATTGCTTTGACATGACAGTGAATGAGGAAAAGCTTTCAAACCTGTAGGGTCCTCACAGTGTGATGTCCTTGTAGGTGCCTACATAACCATGTATAGCCTTCTTGTATGAACTCACATAACCGTGTTACTTGCCCCTGAGGAAAAGACCCTGTTTTGTACATCATGTTTAACCCATCATGTAATTCAGAATATAACCCAAGTAGGTGACTGTGGAGGAAGGAATGTTTCAGAGGGGGGATATATCAAAACTTTGACCAACAGAAGAGCCACTGAGGTACAAGTTGTCCCTGGTGCAGATAAAAGTTGCCAGCACAGATGTTCTGGGGAGTCTCACCAGGCGCAGCCACGACTCCTCCTGAAGACGCTTGCTGAGCTCAGGGTCCGCAGTCAGCTCCCCTCAGACAATCCTTTGTCCATCCTGACCAAGAGCTTTCTGATCAAGGCGTATCTTCTCTCAAAGGTCCCAGTACCTTAACAAAACCTCGTTGCAGTTGTTTAACAAAGCAGAGTGCTAGGATTTCCCCTTATAAATAAGGATTGGATATAATGCAATATTTTTTTTTAGCTCTTGCTTTTCTAGTCAATTAAACCAATCAAATATTCTATTGCATCACTAAAACTATTGCTAAAGAACACCAGACGTATTGCCTTTTAAGAAAGTAATTAAGTTTTCAGAATAATGACAGCCTAAACCAAGGATGGGTACAGCATCTATCTGGAGAACATACAGTTTAAGAAGTGCACGTTAAAAAATTCCCCTAAATGTAATTCAAGCTAAGAAGCCAGTTGATAATTGTTAGTACGTGAATCACGGTAGCTCATAATTTGGCAATTAAAGAGTGGCTTATTGTAAGGACCCTTTTAATAACCTATTGTTACAGATCTAGGTTTAACTTTAATAGCAACATTATGTGATCACATATTTTATTTATGGATCATTTGAAGAATTTGTTATTCAGATATTCTGATTAGTGGGCTATTGGACCATTAGCCAAATAAATCTAAAGGTAATAAAACTCACAGGAAGATAAATGGCTTTCTTTTTCTTGTTCTTTTCAGCCAATTCAGGCTAATTTAAGGCTTTCACAGAATAGTGATAATGAAGGATTTGTTCTCAGCAGCGTTATGGCAGGTGATTTGCATTTGAAAGTTTGACACATTTATAGGCCTTTGATCTTTTCCCTCCAGTGATTGTGCCCCTGGCCAGACACCTACATGCACGGTTTACCAGGTGGAAGATCTAGGAGCAAAAGTAGCTCGAGAGTCACTCTGAAAATGTACACTAGAAAAGATAATTATACCATTTGTGTCCAGAAAATATTCTATTGCTGAGTTTTAGTGGCCTTTATATAACACAAGATAAAATATATTTGAACTTCTTTTATTAGTTTCTTTTAAGCTAGAGAAATTCCTCATGGAAGATTTTAAAGGAATACAGAGGCTGATGTAAAGTCCACTGAGCCACAAAGATTGGCTTCTTCTGTAGGCTTGAATTTATTGTTGAAATGGAAATTCTCCCCATAGGACACTTGAATTTTGGCACCTAGCAAACTGGAGAAAAGACTGTGACAGCCATGGAGCCATTTCTTAAACATTATTTAAATTTTTGCTTTGTTATTAAAAAAAAAAAAAAAAAAAGAAAGAAATTAACTCTCTGGGCAGGAGAGCTATCTTCAGGCTGGAAAAGGAAATCTTGAAAAAAAAAAAAATCAGGGTATTGTTGTCACCATGAACATATGTGAGCAGTATCAAGCATATAACCTAGGATATATAAAAGATGTTCTTAATGTTTACTATTTGACCCAAAAATAAGTAGGAAGTCACAGGATTCAGGAGGAACATAGCTGAATATTTGAAACAGGACTATTGTATCCCTCATGACTGTCTAAAATTTCATATAATCGGTTGATTTCTCTGCTGGGTCATAATGGTTAACTCCAACTTTGTGAGCCAGGGGCTCATTTCATTCTCGTCTCAGACTTGATTCCCAAGGTAGGCTGAGTTCACTAATTAAAAATTGTCAGCATGAAATTCCTTCCTGTGCCATGAGCAAATGATATTTCTCCAAATTGAGCTTTTCCTCTGAAAGACGTCAAGGCTTGCTAAGTTCCTTGGAGGAAGACAGCCCGTCTGATCTCGGGCAGACTCCAAGGATGGAGGTGTCTGGCCAAATAGCTGGCTTCGGGCTGTGTCTTGTATTTGGGAGGATGCGGCTCACCGCCCTGGAATTCTCAGCCTTTTCAAAGCTGTGTAATGAGTATTGATTAGCCATTGTCTGAAGTACATTGAAGTAGCAGGACTATGTAAATGTTAGCTTACTTTATATGCACATTAATAGGGAATCCCCAAGAGCCCCTTTGAGCCTTTTTTTTTTTTTCTCCTTCTCCTTTAAAAGATTCTCCTTCAATGTAAGAGTTAACTTCACGTAGAATGTACTTGAAAATTCAGTTCCTCGTATGTTTTGTTCTTCAAAAGAGAGCACTATCCATCTGTGTTACTTTGCTTTCAACTCCTCACAGAATGTCAGATATCAGATAAGAGCAAGAGACTGATGAATGTGCATCCCAGCCTGACAGGGCAGGTCAATGTCAGAGAAATGAAAGTTTTCCTTTTTTTTTTTTTTTTTTAATACAACCCATTTGCCAATATTTATTTTAGAAACTCACTTCTCTGGGGGCTCAACTGGCTTAAAGCAATGTTACCTGCAGAATTTAGATTTAATTGTTTTCTGCTGCAGTCTCCGTTTTATGCAGTATTTTGCAGCAGGACAGTGCCACGAGGTTTAAGCTGACCACTGTGGTGGGCATCACATAGATCTCAGCAGAGGAGTAATCCCTCCCCTGGCACCGCCTGTGTCTAAGGAAGGGAGACATTTTGGGGAGCAGGAGCAGAAGATGGGGTCTCTTTCTGACCACGCAGGTCAGCAGCAGCGCCGGGACCAGGACCGTGGTGACCCGATCTCCCGTCCGCGCGGTTGTGCTGCCTGCCCAGGCAGTGCTTTACTCTTCTCCCTGGTTTGCTGCAAACCGGACCCTAAGAGAGCAGGATTTTAGCCAGGAGCAGCTGCCCTCAAGATTTACATACCTGCTGTTGTAAGATCTACCTGCTTATTCATGCATGCACCGATTTTACACATCCCAATTACCATTAACTAAGCAGGAACTTAGGCAGGGTGCAAACCAGATGTCTGCGTCTCATCAGAGCGAGGGGTGGCCAGCAGCATACAGTTAGGTGGTTCTCAGAGTGAAGGCAAGCCGGGAGATTGATTAATCCCTTTCTCCCACTAGTTCTACATTTTACCTTCCTTCTTTTTTTTTTTTTTTTTTTTTTTTCCCCCAAAGAGAGGTTTACTTTCTCTTTGTTTGACCTAATAGATTTATAAGGTTGACTTATTGGCCCATACATAATTTCCTGTTAGGAGTTTATGTTTTTTGCTCTCTCATGTGTTTCAAAAATAGAAATTAAAATAATGCAAGAGTTTTCTAAACAACCATGGCCTAAGTGAATGACCTCTTGCAATTTCACAACCTTAACCGAGCCCCTATGTATAACTATATACTGTAAATTAAACTACTGTAACTGTTTATTTGATATCCTGTGCTTCAGATTTACTGAAAAGCCTGTTTCAAGTGGATAATTAAATGTGTCCCGCTTCTAACAAACAGTAGCTTTATTCATACAGATGAGCAGGTAAACATAGATGTATGATTTATATGGGCAAGGAATGTTAAAAAATCATGTTCTACTGTCAGTATCAAGAAGCAGAAAAAAGAATGAGAAAGATGCTGAATATCAACTAGATGAAGCCTTAAAAAAAAAAAAAAAGAGGAAAATAAAGAGAAAAGAGTAAAAGAACTAATGTTTAGTCATGGATGGGACAAGCTAGAGGTAGAAAAATTGAGGCACAGTGGAAAATAAAAGCTGATCATGAGGCAAAGAAAGGAAGCAGGGCTTTCAGTGGTGGAGAATAGAGCCCTCTGCACCATGCCCTCATCATCCAAACACAACTGTCCAAAAATATCGTCAGGCAGGAAAAATATCGGTGTCTTCTATCACCAGACAGCGGGAAACCTATAATGAAACACTGAAAAGTCAAAGATGTGTAAGCCTCAGAACTTGATGTGCTCGTTGTCTCTCTTTCTTCCACTGTGCATCTCTGTGAAGAGTTTGGTTGCTCCCCCTTTTGCTCTCCCATCAGGTAGTTGCAGGCAGCAGTAAGGTCTCTCCTGCACCTTCTCGTCTCCAGACTGGACAGACCCACCTCTCTGACCCCTTTCCATACGCGATATCCGCCAGCCCCCGGCCAGCTTGGTGACCCCTCTCTGGACTTGCTCCGGTCTGTCAACCCACCAGGTTCCCCGCGTCTCCTGCCGAGAGGCGGCCCCAGGCCAGCCACCCCGAGCCGGTGCTGCTGCGTGGGGCTGTCCCACCCGGCCCGGGGCTTTGCACCTCCCGAGGCTGCTCCTGATCATGCCTCCAGCCTGCCCAGGTCCCTCTCCACTCTCCCACGTATTAACCACTTCCCCTCAGTTTCATATAATCTGAAAACCTGTTGTATGTGCATGTGTAAAAAAATGGGAACAATTTTGCTCAAATGTATTAATGGGGCTGTTATAACACTGAGTTTAATTTGTTAGGCAAAATTCATGGAAGCATTCAGAGCAAATGCAAAAAAAGAAAACAAACCAAAAAAACAAACCTAAACTTAATATGCCATTCATGTTCATCAGTAGACTGAAGCACAGACTTGTTTTTATGGGACTGAATGTGATTAAAATTAAGATTTAGCAACTTGCCAAGAAATTTATGATTGCAGTTTAAAATCAATGATCCTCATCCACAGGTTATCCACGTGCTTGTGAAAGGTGGCTTGGAACGGGCAGACAGTGCTTTATTTCAGATTGTGAAATATGTAAAAGCTAAATAAAATTTGTAATCTAACACTTGTATGTTGTCTCTTATCCAGACTATTGATCCATTTTATAATTATTAAACTGAACTGCAGGCTGTGCCCCAACCATAACTTCATTTAGCACCGAGATGAAATATGGTTTCTATTAGCAGCACATAGCAATTCTGCACATCCATGCCGGGACACGGGGGAGGAAGAAATGAGCAGATACTGGTGAGGAGGTTGACTGGATGAAAAGGAACGGCCTGAGCTGAAATATAATCACAGCAATTGAAAAATAATTCCCTTCACAAACACCCAGCTTCAGCTGTGCAGCTCGACCAGAAATAGTCACAACTGAGCTTTTAATGCAATTTTCCTGGCTATTGGAATTTCTTCTAAGATTTACCTAGTTGGGAAAATTCATAATGCTGCAAAATGAACCATTTAGAGCACAGGGCACAAAAGCCCATTATAATAGCAGGAAAGCAAGAGTGCAAACCTTGAACTTCCTCTGGGGACCCTTAGGTGCTACCCTGATTTTTCAAAAAGCCCTGTGAAACCACTATCACATATGGCAAAAAGGCAATCATCAAGCTGTTCATGGGAAGAGTAAAAGAAACACTTGGAGATAAACGACATTGTACTTTATCAGTTATTAAATTTGAACATATGCTTTTGTGCAGAAAAAGAAGCTGATGACTTTGAAGCATTTGCAACAGGTAAACCTCCACCTCTCCCATGAAAAACTGAAATGCATCAATTTCATTACAGCAAACAACATTTTTTAAAATCAAATGTGAAAGCTGATACAATGAAGCTGCAGTAAACAATAATGGAGTTCTCCCATTATTGGGAGATAATAATAATGGAGTTCAATTATTTTGATAATATTTTACTTTTCATTTTCTGAGCAAAATAAACCTAGTTAGGCTCTCGTTCCTCCCCCAGCTTTGCCCTTTCCTTCTGGCTGAAGTAGCCAGTAGACATTAAAGACCAACCACATAGTCAAACCTCCTTTCAACTTCTGTTAACAGGGGTATTAAAAAGACATTCCTAAATATCAGCTGAAAACCACTAGGTAATAAACTCCCTACTTAAAAGGTGGGTAGGTGTAAATTCCACACGTAGGCCTTTTCATCTGGGAAGCCAGTTGCTTGGAGATCAGATGTTTTAAATGAATTGCGGAGCTGATGTCACTTGACAGTCGATGGAGACTGCCACTATTTGGAGGATCAAATAGTTACATTTGAGGATGTAAAGCAAATAGATAGGTCCCAATCCTGCCAGGGCAACGCCAGAGAGATGCTTGTCACTATGCAAAGCCCCAGCGAAATCAATGATACTTACTTGACTGTTTCTTCTCCATGAGCAAGCTCTCAGTTTGGCAGTTTGGAGCTGTGCCCTTGAGAATTAGAAATGTTTTAAATGTTTATGGCAGGTTTTATTAACGCCACTAGAACTGGCCTGTTCCTGCTCTTACTACAAATGAATAACAGTATTTTTTCTTGTGCTAGCCTCAGGCTGGTTTGGCCAAAGGTGGTTATAACAACTGGTTGTCCAATTTATACATGTTTTTCATTGATAATAGTAAGGGTTGTGGGCTCCCTGTCATAGGGCTGGACTCAGGATCACTCCCAGGTCTCTTAGTGCCTTCTTCCCCTCAGGGAACTGTAGCTGGCTATTCATCTGTATTCTTTGGCATACTGACCTCCAAAAAAAAAAAAAAAAAAAAGTAAAAAAAAAAAAGTATGTATTTTTTGACAAGCTTGCTTACCTAGAAGTCTTATTTATTCCAATTGAGGCTGGATCCAGATTAAACAATCTTCCACGAGCAGAAAAAAAGCTGCAAAGTCTACTTATTTTTTTTAAAAAATACAAATTGAGGGAAAGCCTTAAAAAGGAGACAAGCATCATCTGGTGTCTAATGTGACTCTGGATAACAAATGTGGTGGATCCTTTCTGTCCTTTATTGCCAGCTTGGGCGTAAACCGAGGTGTTCAACACCATTTTTTAGAAGTGTTGAACACCTGCTGCGTCTGCTGAAGTCAGCGAGACCTGCAGCTGCTCGCCCCACGTTTTATATACGGGCGATTGACTCCTCGTCCGTGCCTCTGTAAAGCAGGATGGTTACAGCCACCTCTGCAGCGCGTGGGCGGCGCAGCAGCTAATACTTGAGAAACCTCTTGTTAAATAAGAAATGAAGTGACTTTAAAAGCTTTTTCATGCTACAAACTCCAAGATGAGCCTTTATCATCTAAGTGCTCTACAAGGATAGTAGTATGATCTGCTTCTTGTCAATAAAATAAGACTAGACTTCTGTCCTAATTGTAAAGGAGCCCAGCTGTTGCCAAAACACATTTATCCATGTTTATTCAGTTTCAGCCCGCATTCTTCCCATCCAGTATGATTTTTTACTTATTACAAATCTGTTTCTCCTACCAAACTCACAGCTTGGTGGAAATATACTCTAATATAGAAAAAAAAATTAGATCAGTTTTTAAATAACTGTACACAAAATATGCATTTATCTACCATATTTGTGGATAACAGTGACTATCTGGACAACTTATTTTAAATTTAAAACCTGAATCAGAAACATATGTAAGCTCTAAAAGTTTTCTATTCCAGGGGTGGTTTTTAAATGGAAAAAATTTTGCTCCTTCCACGCATCCATGCTGCGTCTCTCTTCTGTAATGAATTCAGAAATATGAGCAGACAACCTTTCATTTTAAAGGAGATGAAGATTGAGGTGTTAGCCTTTATATTACAGAATGAATCACTGAAATGAAAATCAAAACTATCAGTCAAGCAGAAAATTCCTTATCATTTTTTAAGTGTCAGTTCATATTTCATTGGTGTTAGTCTCATATCTCACTACCTTTCAATGTTTTGACATTACTGACAGATAAAAGGGGAATTCCCCAAATTTGTGAGAGGTAGAATAAAATAAAGATTACAAAACATTTGTTTTGTTTTGTTGCTGTTGTTTGTTTTTTGTTTTGGTTTGGTTTGATTTTGGTTTCGTTTTTTGTCTTTTGTATTTGGATTTACTTTCTGGGAATGTTCCACCTGAAACACTAGACTTCCTAGACTTTCTTAGCTCTTTAGTGAGAGAGCATCAAACAGTCACAGGGCATAGAAAAATACACTAGCCTGTGGCCCTGCATTCTTCTATATGAAACTTTTCAAGACCTTGTTATAAAAAAAACCTCCTACTGTGAACTGTTCTACCGTTTTCAGTAATTTTTGCCCATTATATTTGTCCTTGCTTTGGAAGATAATTTCCTAACCGAGAATTCTGATACTTGTGTGTGGAAACATAGTGCTATCCAGAACTAATGAATCCAAGAACAGCTAAATACCCCAAGTCTCTGTTGACTTACATAGGCTGTGGATAATACAGGGGTCATAAGACTTTACATAGCTTCCCGATTTGGCCAAAACTGAGGCACACTGCATGCGAGTCTGTTTTGGGAACCTGGGTGGTATGGGTAGAAACAGGAAATAATTTCTCAAAATTGAACCTTTGGCTTCATCTATATGAGTAGAGCAAACAGGGCCACAGCCCCTTCCCTGGGTCTGAAGACATGTGTTACAGCAATGCTCGCTTTCATACGGGTAAACCCTTTGCTCACCCCTGCGCCCTCGGTGGCGTCCCCCGAAATGCAGTCAGGCAATGTTTGGGATGTAACGAGGTGGGTCCAAGCTAAAATAGCACCAGGGAGAATGATGGTAATAAAATAGGATGGATAATTGCAAGGGAGTTTTCAAGTATGAGTGTTATCCCCATATTATCTATTAATACAGAAAAGCCTGTTATTTCTTCTTGCCCATGTAACAGTTTACAGGAGCATAAGCTGTAAGATCTAGTGCTTTTTCATGCAACCAGAGCAGTTGTCCACATGCTCTAATATCCTGCCTTGGCTGCTCTAAACATTTACCCATAAGATATTAGAAAAGATACAGCTATTGTTATTTGCATTCCTCTTCCCTTCCAAATCTCATCCCAATCCCGATATACAGAGATGAAATCTGACTGTGTTCACCCACTATTTACAGCAATGGCACCTTGGACATGCACAAAATCTTTTCCACTTCGGTGTCTGAGTAACATTTTCTATGATTTACCCATAGATTAGGGTATAAGTTCACTGGCAACATGCATTGTTTATAGTCAGCAAACAAGTGACTTATTGAAATTTTTGCTTCTAAATTTAGCTGCATTTAATTAACATTTGATTCCAAAACCAAAATTGCTGAGCAGAACAGTGTGTGTGTGTGTATATATATATATATACTCAATATGTATGTTTTTAATACCTTTTTATATATACACACACATACATACATTTGCAAGCTCCTTGTTCTTGTCACATCCTAACAGAAGTTCCTCCTCTTCCACCTCCCCCTCCATTTGTAGACTTCTAATTGTTATATTTACCAAAAAAGGGAAAGACGTAAAATAAAAGCATGTTAAATGGAAAAGGCACTATATACCCAAATACGTGTAGGAAAAGAGAAAAAGAGTGGGAGAGAGATTTTAGCTGGGACGAAACCGAGTCCCCTATTTATGCTAAACTAGACTTTGTGTCTAACTTGTGGCTTTGTGACCATCATGTGTTTAGTAAATCTCATTCAGTTCACTGAAGTCACAGAAAATACCTGTCATTCATGTTAATTTTAATTTGTAGCTGGCATTGGTGATTCTTAAGACTGTTTCTTTAAGGAAAATTTTCTTTAAGGAGTTGAAAGAGTAAAGCAGAGCTCAGAATATGATCAGGTAACCATAAAACCCAAAGCATTGCTGACTCTGGTGAGCTGTGCCCTAAGTTTCTGATGAGGTAGATGTTGTCATGGTCAAACTGTCTCAGACTGAGTTGAAATGTTAAAATCCTTCACTTTTTGGTTCTGTCTTATTCATCTCGGCATAAAACCAGAAGTCTCCCACAATCTGCTTCCCACTGTTTTGATCCCAAACTCACAAAAGTTCACAAGAGCCTTTCTAAAGACTGTGGCGAGTATCGGATTGTTGGGTTTTTTGAGCGGTTGTAGCGAGGGCGTCACAATCAAAAGGAAATGGTGTATCGCAGCGAGCCGGGGCCAGCTTCGGCTGCGTGCCGTTCGGAGGCGTCCCCCCCTCTTTTCAGAGTGGATTATGGTGCACATCGAGATTGTTACACAGAAGGAATCTCTAAAATAAATCCCGCTTTTCTTTTTCCTCCAGGTTGGCACTCTTTCTCCCCTTCTTTTCATTATTTATTGTATTTTGCTTCCATTATGGGCTGATACAAAGTCGTGGCTGGCAGCCGAGCTGCTCAGTAAAGCTGCAGAGCTGAGTAGTTTTGGACAGTTTTCCTGGCTCTCCTAGTGATTTGCTGTGTGATTTTGGGCAAGTTACTCTGTGACTCTGCTTATCCATTTCCTCAGAGTAATAGAGATCATTAATTATCACTGAAAGCTGCTCTGAGGCCTAGAGATGAAAAGCGCTCATTATCAATGCTATTAATTTATAGGATATACATCTTCACTTGAACTGCCTAACATACAACTTCACTGTTGTATTGAGTCAGGGCTGGAAAAGGTTTTTTTGTGGCAGAACAATGGATTTGTAGAAGTAGAAAATTTTACAGAAGTATCTTCTAGTCTTCTCTTACACATGTAACCTGTATATTATTTTGAATTAAATTTATATGTAAAATATTTTACTGAGCCCAAAGCTTATACACTCTTTTATTTTGTAGATTACAGATTTTACAGATTTCTTTTTTGATTTCTCAGTCATGATTTAAAATAATAGATGAATCTATAGACGGCAGGGAATGCATTGCTGTTCTTTCCTCTTTTCTCCTGTTGAAAACTGATGTGATCCAGAGAGAAGTTGCAATCTCATGAGAAGAGAAATCTGCGGAACAAATCCAAAGAAACCATATTTAACTTTCACAATTAAGATACAGATAATGGGAGACGACTCCAGCAGCAGTCAGCACGGATCAAATCATCGCTGCTGCAGTGCCATCAAACAGTTACACAGAAATCAGGGCTTGATGGCTTAAATTTAAGGCTTTTTTTTTTTTTTTTTTTTTTTCTTTCCTTAACAATCACAATATTTAAATTCTACTTCTGTAAATTGCTTTGTAAAATAGTTAATTTTCTTTTTCCTCTCTCACCACTTATACCCCCAGCGCAAGGTTAAATGTAGATGCGTAGCCTTAATTGGTTTAGTTGCAAGAAGATAATCTTTCTTTCGTCCTTTCTCGCTGTTGCCTGTTAGCTTAAAGGCTTTTTAGCTGAAGGTTGATAATTATCACTGAGAAGAAACTAGCACGTCAGGAGTTCATTTTCCATCTTAGCACTTGTGGTGTTCCTTTGAACTCCTCTCGCCAAACCCGCGTTCCCACTCTGTCACTTTCCTCCCTCCATCATAAAAAGGTCACGGCAGCCGGCGGCTCCAGACGTTTCTCGCGGCG
>KL269068.1:0-18092 GCA_000699545.1 Podiceps cristatus | reverse complement strand
AGCGGTTCATGGTAAGGCACTCAAATTCTGTTTCCAATACACACTCCTAGCATCTAAGAAGCTTCCGAAGACAACATCTTTGGGTATTTGCCTTCTTACCCAATTTAACTACCTTCTCATGTGTACTTCCAGTACTTACCTCCATGTAGTTACTTTCACATACTAACTCTCTTGGACTCCATGGACCATAACGGCAACTCGCACTTTTCAGGTAAGTTGCGGCATTTTTCATATCAGGAGTATGCGATGCTTTGATTTGTATAGTTACTGTGAACACATCTTTCTGCATGGGCACAGGAAACACTTGTTAGACCAATTTTTCCTGGTTAGACACCACATACCCTTGTGAATTAAAAGTAACTTTCAAAATCCACCAACAGCCTCTGTGCAGAAGAGCAACTCCATACTGAAGCATTACTGTTTTCTACTTGATTAACTACATAGCCCATATGCCTACAGGTGTATAGCAACAAATACTTTGGGGAGCAGCTTCAACATTTTACATAGCCCCAGAGCTGGACAAACAAAATGATCCCCAAAACAGAGCTAATCTTGTGTTTTATGACATAGTAGCAGTGAGCAAGCAACATAAGCAGCAAAGCTTTTGAGCTTTTACCCTAACACACCTCAGACACTAAATACTAGAGCAGAGTGCAACACTGCTGCCAGTCAGAATTCCCTGTTCTTACCCAAGAGAAAACAGTTACCCTTCAAGGCATTCGTGATATGCTGCTTCATGTGTTTGTCTGTAGGCCATTCAAAAGTCAATACCATGGAATAGTCTCAGATCTTTGGATATATTTGAGGAGAATGAAATAATTTTTCTGCTAATAGATGTTCAAGATATTATGACACCTCAATTAATACCTAACAATACTTTGGTAATCTTTTGCATAAAGGTTGAATAAACCAGCACTGTAGTCAGAATGCCTATAATAGGCTCACCTCTAAGTGAGAATGGCAGCTTAGTGCAGAAGCACGAAACTCGATGTTGCTCCATTTGCTGTAAGTTACCGTATAGCCACACTGTGATGCCATGGTTTCATTCAGCTCCCAGGCTATGCCAGATTGATCTATGGGCAAGTAGTGAAAAGCAGTATTAATGAGTAGAATTCTTGCTCCGCAAACTCCCTCAGCAGCCTGCCCTTGTCCCAGGGTTCAGCTGACCCTGCTCCAACACAGCCAAGCTGTATGGCCCGGGGCTCAGACACAAGAGAACTGCAGTGGTGAAAAAGAGCTGTAAAAGTCTATAGAAAGTAAGAAAGGCAGAACTACAGACAGGCTGGTACAGGGAACACTAGCAGCTCAAGGACTGAAGATAAAATAAAAGTCTCCAACATGTAAAGATACTAAATCCTAAAAGGACAAAAAACCCTAACAAAAGTTAGGTCATCAGTGTCAAAGTTGTCAGGATTGACAAGCGGGACAGCTTAGCAAAATCAGGATTCGGATCTGCGGCTGGCACGGGCCCATGTTTCTCTGATGCCTGCCTGGTCAACAGAATCTCTTCAAGGGTTCAACCAGGGCAATGAGCACACTAGAGCTTAGCTGGGCTTTGTCTAGGCTACAAAACTAACTGGGATTAAAGTTGATTAAATGGGTTTTTACTCAAATTTAACATTCCAGACAGATGGATGTTATGGACTATGCCTAGTTAGGCAGCTAACTAGCATGGAGAACTAGTTCAAGGCTGAGTTTACATTTTATGCATATAATCATACACCTGATGATGTTTATAGCCCCAAAGTTCTCACTCCATCCTTCCAGGGCACTCTGTAGTGCTTTCACCAAATGCACCACTTGTTGATTAGTAAGCCCATAGACAAAGGGCCCAGCTAGGTTTTCTTAACTTCATTAAGAATTTATATACCTCTACCAGATCCTGTAGCTGTAAGCAAAGAAAGTAGAGAGCCAGTAGTGCAACATCAGTGATACAGTGCCAGCTTCAGCTAGGGAATTTTCAGAATACTGTGTGCTGTTACTGGGGAACACTTATCAGGAGAGAAATCCACCAGCATTAACATGCCTAAAAACTACCACATACATCCTAATTTGAATCCAAAGACAGCCATGATTAGGCTTGATATTGCTAAATTACCACTTAACAAGGCTATAAGATAGGTTATATAGAAATAAAAGTAACATTTGGCTGTTACTTACAACCAGGTGCAGCCTACTAAGCTCTGTCATCTTAGTATAAACCAGAGAATTCTAGTATAGGAGGACCTCAGAGAACTTTAAACATTTCACCATGTGTAATTTCCTCTCCAAGTTTTCTGTATCAACTTACCAACAACAGATAAAGATAAGTATTTGTCCTCAAAGTATTCTGCGCTCAGTGTTATACGCAAAAGGCTCCCCAAGCACTCCGAACTCAGGGGTCCTGTTGTTGAACATATTGAAGAACTAGTAAGAAGGGGATTAAAGGTAACTTACAAACAGAAATCTGTTACTTCTCAGAGTGCTTTATAAAGTCAGTGTTGTGACAGTCACATTCTAGCACAGCTAGCATTAAGAGATTTATTTTTTATTTTTTTTTTTTTTTTTTTACAGCAATACTGCCAGGAGAACAGTTCTGAAATTAATATTCCAATAATAACTGTCTAGTCAGCTGGCAACACTACCTGCAGTAGACAGATTTTGGAACAGGGACAAGAAAGTACTGAATTGGCTGCCTCAATCTCAACACTTTAAATGGAATAAAAGAAAAGAAGAAAGTTAAAGTCTCCCCACCCTCCTGAAAAAGAGAAAAAACTAAAACCCCAACCAAAAAAATCCCCCAAACCACAAACACCTGCTCACAAGAGGAGCCACAAACCAATTCAGGATGGGGAGCAGCTGCATCAGCTACCCATCAGCCTGCCCTGTTCACCTGCCCGAGTGCCAGTACCAGAAAGTAGTTGGCTCATGCTGGGAAAGGACCACACAGGAGCAAAGAGAATGGCTTGAGAAGCTCAGGTCTCAAGCTATCAACACAGCATAAACCAGGCTATGGCTGCCAAACCTCAAAGGCAGGAAGCAAGTACACACTACTCTAAGTGTAGGACTAGAGACCAGAGAAGACTTTTAATTTGACATATATCTCTAATAAACTGGGACTTGTTTCAAACAGAAGTTCCTATGGCATAGTGAGCTAATGCTAACTAGATTTTTTTTTTTTTTTTATAGTATCAGTGCATTTCAGGGGCTGAGAGGATCCTTTTCCCTAGAGAGTTCAGCATTATACCCTTAAATTAACCAGAGATGCAACTCCCATGTCAGAGCTGGTCATAGCGGGGACCATCAGAGAGATGCTGGCAAACATGGTCTTTTTCTGACCTTATTCCAAGCTACCAACTTGACTCAGTGCAGAAGCTATAAGTGCTCCAAGCTGGACAAAACCTCCTCCAGTATCTTCCTACTTTGATCTTTGGTAAATGCTAACATGTCCTACAGCACCTGCAGGGAGTAGGGCAGACAGCCCTAGAACCAGCCCTCTGTATCTGCTGCTCCGGGACCAGCTCTATTTTGTAAGGAAGAAGTTAAAGCAGACAGTAGCTTTGGTTAAGAAAACTGTTTCTTCTCAGACAAAGCACTGTTATCTTTACAGTATTTAAAAGACCCTACATATTGGATGGTCAGTAACAATACTAGGCTGAAGAAAACAAGAGCAACAATAAAGGCCCTATTAATTCATCAGTGCTTGTTACCAGAGTAAGGAGAGCTAGAAACATTCACTTAATATGATGGTACATAAACCTAAAGAATGGCTGTGAGTAGTTACCAATAAACATCTATGTTTGGAGTTTCTCAGAAAAATGTGCAAGTATGGCTGCCACAAGAGCTTCAGACATTTCTGAAACACACATAAACACAGATATCACCTAAAAAAAGCAGTGAAAGCAGTTTACAGCAGCGTTACCTGATCTCTCTTGGGTCCATGCTTCAGAGATTAATATCCCTATTAGTAACAACCTGCAAGAGAAGACAGACATTAGCAGCAGCTTCAGCTGTGACAACAACTTGCTGACAAATTTCTGCTCTCAGAAAGTTCCTGTCCAGATATTAAACTATTCTTAAATTGAGTTCTACAGGTCTAGACTTGGAACCTACAAAATGATATTTCCTGGGTCATTGATAGAAAGTTAGGGAAGGTAAATCAGAGAAATTAATATATTTGATGCCATTTATGTTTAGTAGCCCTGAAGCTCTCACCTCTGCACCAAACTCCACTCCATGGCTCAGCCTCTACCTGTGATGCTTTTTCCTTTATAGTCGCACAGAAATAACAACAACAAAATCACATTCCTCAGCTTTGCATAGAAATCAAAGCCTTTCTGCCCCTTCAGAGTCTTGGGTTAAACAATATAGAGCCTTGGCTGCCACTTTTATACTGATGAAAGCCATTTTCAGCTGTTTGTCCTCCTAACCACAGACCTATAATTCACGTCACCTGTTTGTTTGCTTTATTCATTAAATCTGCTCCTACCAAGGTCTTTAGGTCCCCCCATTTTGATGGTTGCTAGCTCCTGACTAACAGGTTATCAGGGGGCAGTAGGATAACTGGTGCTGTTCTGATAAAGCATGTGGCAGTTTGTTATTTCAGAATTACTGTTTTTCACCCTGTCTCCTCTGTGAAGGATTTTGCATAGTCTTCCCCAGATAGCTGAAGTCTGCCAGAGGCAAATGTGTAAACTGCAGATTTGAGGCAATTGGTTCAATAAAAAAGGGAAGAAACTGTTGGTCTTTAAAGTAAGTGGTCAAAACTGAAAATAAAAGGAAACCCAGCTGGAGACAGGGGTGTAATAAATTAAAATCTCACTGGATGACCCATTGGGACACCTAGACCAGAAATTATCCCCAAATTCAGGGAAGGTTAACCCCAAAACTGTAGAAGAATGGATCTCACCACAAACAGAGTGGAGCAAAGGACCCTGCCTTTGCTGTGTGCTGAAGATAGAGAAGTTACACCCATGGCCCTGGGTCTGGTCCCATGGCCTTGGGTCTGGACCCGTGGTGCTTTCCCGCTGTCATAACGTGGGTGCACTAACCACCATAGGTGATGCGTGGGAGCCTGATGTCCCTGGGGCTGCTCAGCTGATGGTCAGAAGGTGGCCAGGTCACTTAGTGTGCAAAGGGGTTGCTGCGGTATCTGTTCGCATTTTCTGTGAGTGTTGAGCACTGTTTGTGTATCGTTATAGCAATATCGGTAGCGTGAACAGCAATAGCTGCAATGTCGGTTTATTATTGTCTGTAATAAAGGGCGCTAAGGTTTCTGGCCTTGGTCATCGTTCTATTCAGCTGCCTGTCACTCTGTGCAAATACATCCTTAACTCTCAGAGCCATAGTTCCCCGTGGCAATGATAATTTCTCCTCTTTTGAGGATTTTGTGTTTTCATTTCCCCATTTTCTTGGTGGACCTATGTATTTTCCAGCAACTTTACCAGGCCATAAGGAATATTGTGCACGTTAACACATGCCGTTCTCCTGTTTGAAACGCCTTTGCCAAGAGGCAAGTTTGGCAGCGCTTCCTAAGGAGCGGCCAGAATTGCCTGCATCCCTCTCTCTCTATATATATAGCTCATGTCTAGGCTAACCTTACATAGGAGATCCTTCTGTCCTAGGCTTATGCCTGTAACGTGAGGTTTGCTCCTTCGCTGGCCCAGCTGACGGCCGTGGGAGCGGGAGAGCGGCAGGATTTATCTGTAATTAACGCCGATGCCCTCGAGAGGGAGCCTGAGCCTCTCGTACCGGGGGCTCAGCCCGGCCCAGCCTCCGCACCCGCAGTTACTCGGACTTTGTTCTTAAACCCGACAAAGTTTACACGGGGTCGCTTTAGACAGACACATATGCTGCTTATCACGGCTAACCTTACTGCACCCCTCCCACGTCTTCAAGAGTACAAAAAAAAAAAAAAAAAAAAAAAAGAATTGAATGCAAACCCCAAAGTTTGCCATGCTCAAAGATGTTGGATTTTACCCCAGAAATTAGTTTTTATCCCCAACTGGTTTGTGTTGCTGTTGTTTCCTTCTGAAATTCCCCATCTGATAAATTTTGAACTTTAGAGGGAGTTTTCCTGAGAAGGACTATCGACCAAGGGTACTATATAAATAATGGATTCTATTAATAAATAAAAGCATGATCAGGCTGTCAGGGCTTAAATATTGGATAACACATTCCTGTTTATTATTTTTGGAGTGGAGACTGTTTGAATTAAGGCTTTATATCTCTGCGCAGTGTATTTTTGCAATATTACAATAAAGGTTATTACAGTTTTCCAGAACTTGATTCTGGGCACGACCAGGGAAGTCTCTTAGATTTCCTGTAGCTTGCGTGAACTCCACCTGATGCTTAAATTGGATCTGCACCGTGACAAGCCCATCGCACCAATTATGTGGTACGCATCAAGGTTGCTCATGCTTTTCCACCCCAAACAGATTCCAGCCATGTTTCCATTAATCCTTCGACCTGCCAACACTCACATGCAGGCTGAGGTTATGGGGCAGAGAGGCATCCTGGAGGTGTTTTACTCGTTTTCTGCAGTTTAAACACGCTTGTGATGACTAGTGACCACATACAGGAATGGGAGGAGAATTGCAGTAGTCCTGCTACAGCCCAGCCTTACCACAGCGGTACTGAAAGCATTGCACATCTAACTTAACCCACACAGTCACTGTTTCCTTCTTTTTCTGTTTTTACCAATCAACTGTAGATTAATTCCTAGACACGTCTATGTTTCTGGGTTGTTGTGGGTTTGGGTGGGCTTTTTTTTAGTTTTTTTTTTTTTCTTTTTTTTGGTAGTACATAGTGCATGTTTTCTCAGACCATAATTATGGTTTTGGGCAATACAATAACACAAACCTGAGATTATTTATATCCAGTCAAACCTAAGTTTCCAACTGACTTAACTAAAAAGCAAGAAGTCTTGTCTGTCACAATTTTAATTTCTCTAGAATGCTGAAACATAAAAGGTTTCACTCAAACTCTGTGGCCAAAATGTCCAAGACAACAGACAAAATTTTCCTTCTGGACTTTCAATTAGTATCAGGGCAAAAAGAGGAAGAAATGATGTAGTATTATGCACACTTTCCAGACTAGCAACTATATGAAACTGTGTGCAGGTGTCAGAGTATCTTGATGTTACCAGCTTTTCAGCTGGTAACTGGTATTTCTCCCACAGCAAGCAGGGACTGGGCAGTAGAGTCAGGTCATGTAGTGCCATGACCCTTGGATGAAGAAAAAAAGGAGACCAGTACAATCTAATATGGCTATCTGTTAAGCGTACCTTGAAAGCTATTTTGACTGCATGCAAAAATACTTTATAAATTAACATCAGATCATAGTTCCTCTAGGATTAGGTAATAGATAATTCTATGCTAATAGGAATAATAAAACTGAGAGATATTTTGCAGTCTCACCCTTATAAAGTGACCCTTGTAAAACGTCCACCAGGAAATGCATTACTCATTTTCTTCACAGGGTTGCAATGCAGCATAATAGATATTCAATCAACTACTCTATCTGTCTCTGTTTCCTCCTCCTCTGAATCTGTTCCTAGACAGTGTGTTTATGTGATAGCCTAATTCAAATATTTTCCATGTAAGAAAAACAGGGAGACAGAAAACAGTTCATCTGTAAGTGATATCTGCAAGAGCAGACACATTAGATAGATAGAATGAGGCCATTAACGAAAACTCTGCAACTTGGGCTGGGCTGTCTCTGCTGCAAGATATGCCTCCTCTGGGGATACGAATGATTTCCTAAATAATCACTGGCTTGATTTTCAGTTAGGCACAGTCTTGCTGTGGGAGTACAGCAGAGCTAAGATCCCCAGAGAGTCAGGAAAGCATCTGTCTCAGAGCTATGGGTGGTTTCCTTTGGGCTCCCTCATATTCAGGGGCAGTAGGTACGATGATTTTCATCTGACAGTTCACAGATTAAATTGGGGACCAGCATGTGTAAAGGGACAAATGCCCCTAGTTAGAACTTCGTAAGGCATGCTGTGTTAGTCCTTTCTAATCTGAATAGGGTACAGCGGGACATTTGAAACAAGTGTCAATCACGACCATATTGTCTTGTGAAGTGCATCGTGTTTGCACACAGAGCTCGCGTGAAGCCATGCCTCCATCCCACCTTCTCCCCACCCGTGCTTTCTGACTGTCAACTCCTTCAACATGGTAGTGCAAGAGCAGTGAACACCCTCCCCTGAACCAGGACCATAACCTATGGAGTTACGTACGAGATCTCCTGTAATGCAGAATACCATTCTCAAAGTTAGTCTCATCAATAAAACTGAGGCAAATTAAGTGAGAGACTTACACCAGGAAGTATTTTGGCCCTTGATGTCCAGTTAGAATTTGAGAATAGGAATTTATGTGTGGTGCAGAACAGTCTGTGGAAATGTCTGGAACTGAATGCAAAGCAATTTAGATTACTGTGATAGCACAAAAGCGCTTTGTGTAGACTATTTAAGACATCTGCCCATGGTCCAGACATCTGTGTGCAATGAATACCATTTTTGAGCTAGCTCCTTATTTATCATTCAGCGATGTCCATGAGTAATTGCTGCCCCCATACAACCCTGTCTTTGTCTATATGTAGTTATATATGGTTACTTGACAACTGTAATAAACAAGGAAGGAATTACTTGTTCTTAAATTGAAAATACAATCTGTAATCTAGTTCTATTTCAAATAGAGACAAACACATTTTACTCTTCCCTCCCATTCTCTCTCTTTGGCTGTATTTGAAGATGCTATTGCACATTTATATTCCTCAAAGTAATGGACACATAAACTGTCTCCTGTCATGCAAATGGGTCACATAGATATAATCCTTTTATATTTTTATCTCATTTTAACTTTCAATCCTCCTGCAATGCCAAAGAACCTGTAACCCTCATGCCTACGCTCAGAAGCCAGGCTTCTCTTCAGACCCACAGGTTTCTTTTCTTTGGTCACTTTCACTACTTCTTTGGATTTGTACTCACTATTTCACTGATTTGGAATCCTATCTTTTTGTTACATAAAGTCTTTGAGATCTTGAAATATAATTTACTTATCTAGTAAATAAGTCTTTGGTGCTATAAGAAGGAAATTTTCTTTGGTGCAAGACCGTGCACCACTACTAATTAGACTATGTAGCAAGAAAGATAGCAAGTGAAAATAGTGTGTCATCTCCAGCAAATAAACAGGTTTGTTGTATCTGTTCAAGTACTTCCACACAGTGTATTATTAGCAGTCAAAATGAAGCAATATAGAATCAACAGAAGAGTAATCTTCCTAGAGTATCTTTACAAAATTTAACTTGTAAATCTAATTGTAATTTATTTAAATACAGTTTCATGCTTGTTTATCAAAGTCTCTAAAATTTAATGCTGCAGTCTTGAATGAACAACAATCTGATCTTCTCTGATTTCAGTGAGCTTTGGATTAGGATCTCAAAGTTTGGAGGGTGAGGTTGTCTGTGTTCCCAGTACACTGTAAACAGTGGAAAACCTTTTTTTTTTTTTTTTTTTTTTTTTGATTGATTTATTTTGAAATTTGAGTGTATTCAATTGCACCAGTGTTTATCTGCACTGCTCTGCAGAACTCCATATTGCCTGTGGGGAAGCAGGTAAGTTCAAATTTGGATGACACATCTCATCTCTGCAGAACTGGCAGCCATCCAATATTAAGTTAAAGGTCTCACAGCACTTTTCATAATGGTTAGGGGATAACTCTGGCTTTTTCCCAGATTTCCTTCCTCTGTGGAAACAGATTCTAACCATAAAGAGCCAACCGATGAATGACCTTTATGCAGGACCATGAACGAACATGGATAAGGTCTGGGAATATCCCTATCTTGTGCAATGGATTGTGTAAGGAACCTGTCGGGTTCTGGTATATGGAGACTACCCTATGGGAAAGGCCAAAGAGGCAAAGCAAAATAGGCTTAACCTCCAACTGGACTCCACAGCAGTCTGTGGAAAATAATATGCTAAAGAAAAGCTGTGTTGGCTCTCCTAAACATCCCTTCCATTTTTTCCCCTCTTCATGTTAAGCAATGAGACAAAAGAGGAATCATTGCGCTGAATTAGAATATTATACTGGAATTGGGGCAGTCTGCTTCAGACTTTATATGTGATCTTGGAAGTTTCATTAGACATCTGTATCTACGTCCCCTATTTAAAAGAAAGTGTTAATAAAATTTCACAGTACTGTTAGGCAGGATACAAAAAAAGGTTGTGAACTGCTTATATACTACAGAATCACAGAGTAGTAGGGGCTGGAAGGGACCTCTGGAGATCATCTAGTCCAACCCCCTGCCAGAGCAGGGTCACCCAGAGCAGGCTGCACAGGAACGTGTCCAGGCGGGTTTTGAATCTCTCCAGAGAAGGAGACCCCACACCTCTCTGGGCAGCCTGTGCCCCTGCTCTGTCACCCTCACAGTAAAGAATTTTTTTCTCATGTTTATATGGAACTTCCTGTGTTTCAGCTTGTGCCCCTTGTCCTGTCACTGGGCACCACTGAAAAGAGTCTGGTCCCATCCTCTTGACACCCACCCTTGAAATATTGATAAGCATTGATGAGGTCCCCTCTCCTTCTTCTCTTCCTCAGGCTAAACAGTGCCAGCTCCCTCAGCCTTTCCCCATAGCAGAGATGCTCCACCCCCTCAGCATCTTTGTAGCCCTCCGCTGGACTCTCTCCAGTAATTCCTCATCTATCTTGAATTGGGGAGCCCAGAATATTTGTACCAAAAAGGCCATAAAATTATGGAAGATCATTTGTGCTTTACTGTAGCAGTATTATTTTAAATATAATCACTATAGATTTACACTGCCTTTGCATAACTACAGGGATAACTGGCCCTAGATTAAGTATTTTACAGGGAAGGGAGAAATTTGTGACATAAGGAGATACTGCTCACATCTTTTGCATATTTCTCCTATTGCATAATACTCCTATTGTTTCCACAATAAATGTCATTGACCATTTGTCAGTTCCAGTCAAAAAAATGGCATTATGTCCTGGTAATAAGTTTGACATTTGTTTTACTCCCAAATAGAGATAAAGAGCAGAAATAATGAAATTCTTAGCAGAAGAGAAAGTTCAGAAGAACTGGACTCCAGGCTGGAAAGAAGAATTCAGAAGAAATTCAGTCTGGAATAATCTAGGCCTTCGCTTCAGCTTGTTTTGATGTTGGGCTGAAACCTCTTGAGGTTCTGTGGTATTATTTGGAGATTATAAACTAAATGTCTTACCTCACTGCTCTGTGCAGTAGGCCAAATTCCCCTGCCAGGCTCCCCCATCCACAACATACTCCAGTATCTCGATGGATAACAGTCTGCCCCATGTCCTGGAAGATGTTGCAGGAAGAGGCTCCAGACCATGGAGAAGAACAGGAGGTATTCAGCAACCCAACCACAGCTTCCGTGAGGTGCCACGCTAGCTGATGACAGCATGCCAATACTCATCATTTCAGTGTGCCATGGACACTTAGTAGTTTGGCAGTAAGTCATGGCAAGTTTTAACATAGATACTGATGTCATCTTGCCGAAGGGAATTAATCTACAGTAATTACAATTACAGTTGAAAGAGTCAGGATAATGCTGAAATCTCAGGATGGATGAGGGGTGCGTAAGTCCCCTTTGCCCAACAGTAATCTGAACAGCTATGAGCCGTGCAGGCATAACAACATACCCTCTCTGAACCCCATCTGATTTGACCTTGACTTATATGTTAAGTTTTACTTCTTAATTTCACTTTGCAGAAAACACTTGTTCACAAAGATTACAGAATTTTAGTCTAATAAAAAAATTCCTAAATGAATGCTTACTGATTTCACATAAAAGCTCAGTATTTTCTACTGAAAATGCCAACAGTTCTTTTTGCCTCCATCTCAAAAGAAGGGGCAGAAACTGATTCTTACAAAAAACCCTCAATTTATCAAACAATTGAATATTTTAATATGATCTTAAAGCTATCGCAGGAAAGTAGGAATTGTTCTTTTGAAATCAGTGAAGACCAATTAGGACAAGACTGGTGTCACACAACCCATGACCTAGCTCTGAACAGGTTCTGGCTGTAATTTCATTATTTAGGTTGTCAGAGGGGTGTAGAATAAGAGGTTCTTGATGAGTTCAGGAGTGCTTTTAGTGCAGATTAGTGAAAACACTTGTTTATTAGCTTATTGGACTCCTCTGAGAATAGATTATAATTTGACTATGCATTGCTCACAGTGGCAAAATTGCCTTGATATCTTCCCTGCTTGGCTCCCGTGATCCGGCAGAACTTTCTGTGCTCATGCTGCAAGGTGCTGCCCACATAGGAGCATCATTTCAACTACTTACGGGGCTCCGCTGTGTACTGCATTGGCTGACTGAACCATCATTAGAAGAAAACACATATTTTTGCAGTTCTCCTAAATCAGTGCTGGCACAACCAGATGGGAAGAGAAGATGGGTTGTTTTTGTGTAGGGCAGGGACTGTATATGGAAATGGTCCACTGCTACTGATAACAAATTGTCAAACAATGTATTTTCAGCACAGTAGATGTTTTGACTGTTCCTGCCAGTTATTGCAGGGACAAGGGGGATCTGGCAACCTTGAATAGCGGGGAGTGTGACTTACTCTTCTCTTGAACTTAAATGACATGGCTGTGGTCAGAATGCCTGAGACATCTGTAAGTTGTGGTTTGAGCGTGGCGTGTAACTACTAGAGAAACCTCATGAAAATTGTGATTTACATGCTTCATATCCTTGTCTGTTTATAAAACTACTACGTTACTGTGCTGAACTCGCAGGTCCATTTGCAAGGCAGCCTGGGATATTGCCCAGCAAGAGCAAGCCTAGCAGGAGACTCCTGACTCTAAGAGCAGGAGGAAAACAGGGAAAAGCTGGGGAGCGGTGGCTTGACTCTTTTTTATGATACAGTTACCATACCCTAAAAACCATAAAAATATGCTAGTCTGGATTTTATACATATTGGAGGCAAGACTACTACAGCTGGAGAATAAAATCATGTTAGACTTAGCAATATGATTTAATTTTACATAAGTTGAAGGGAACCCCTTTCAGTGTTATTTTAAATTTAAAGAGCAGCACTCTGACATCAGTATAGGAGTAGTGATGCAGCTTTTAAAGCTATATGTCAGCCTGATAATATTGCATATTAGTCCAGGAGATGTCCCAGGACTGTTTTTAGAGCTCCTGTGTACAGCAAGTGAATCCTGTATGTTTGCAAAGCAGTTTAAAGCAAACTCCTTTGCAGTCTCCTTATAGCACAGGACTGGGAAGCAATGCTGACATTATGTTGATTTTCTTTTGAGAAAGCACTATGTGCTTTGAAAGTCTTCAGCTCCTTAAGGCGATGAGTTGTTATTTTCCTCTTGCAAGGCAATGAGCAGTGGCTGGTGTTCAGGAAAGTATTAATAAAATAGCAGATTCTGCTGCGACTACTTTCACTCAGATATCCAGAGAAATCCAAGTGTTATAGGGATCATCCAAAAAAATTTCATACACCTGTAGGTGTCAAAAAGCTCTTGTTTTGACACTGTCTTAGAACACTCATAATTCATCCAGATAAATATTTTACTGAGTTCTGTACTATTTATTGTATTTGTACAAGGGGGTGCTACTGTGCCATTAAACCTAAGGTCACTGTGGGATTCATAGACCTTTCCATTATTCAATCAGGTTGCTCCATAGTGGATTTATAATTGGCCCACCTGTTTTTGCTCTGGTAATCCCAGACTCAGCAGATGCATTGCTTGCATTTATGTTCATCTAGTGTTTCCACATTCAAACTGGGTGTATAAATAGATGTTTGTTGCTGAAGGAAGCAGTTCTTAAAGCACCTGATTCTAATCACTGTGAGACGATGGATATAGTGTTAAAAGGGCTTTCGATCAGGGTAACTATTCACAGCTTCCTTTGTCCAAATGTTAAATGCTGCTACTTTAATTTGGATGTTTTCCACATTTGCTTGCAGTGGTATCCTTATAAATTTCAGGACTGGGAACAGGTTTATCAGTCCTCAAATACGTCTACTTATTACCCCAGTATTGCAGGTAATACTCTATATAATAATTTTCATCAGCTGATTAAAACCCACTCCAAAAATAATCAAATGTGATGCCGCTCCCAACTCTTTAATGAAAGAATGTTCCAAATCTTATTTCCTTGACATTTGCAAATGTTCTAATTTTTATCCAGATTGTGTTCTTGAGTAGTTTATATTGACTTGTTCTTGTACTAGTACAGCTCTTGAGCCTAAATTACTCTTCTTCACCTCCTGGTTTTATGTATCATTTTCAAAAGGAGAATTCACAGTCACTGCTACTCTTCATTTTGTGAACTGAAGCATCCTAGTCTTTTTTGTCCCATCTCTTATACTTCAGTCTCTATGCCTCTGAACATCCTAGTAGAATATTTTTCTGTAATATGAACGATGAGAAGTGAATACAGATGAGGTTTCACCAGCACTATATATAATGACAAGAATGTTTCTCTATCTCTACTGAAAATATCTTGGGTTTTTTATGATCATGTTCTGTTGATGGCTCATCACCATGCTGTGACCAATTACCTTAATAACATCTTTCTCTATTCTTTCTAGTGAAAACACTGAGCAGAGGGATTCGGTAAAAGGTGTATCTCCTTTCTGCCTTTGAACTGCTGGATGTGAAATGGCTCCCACCTGTAAGTGGTGCAAAACTGTACCATGTTATATGCCCTGTTAATACAGCTACATGATATGTAGCTTGCTTACATTCAAAACAATTCCAGAAAGGGCAGAGAAGCCCCACAAAAAAAGGTACGTGCAGTGTGAAAAGTCAGTTGTACACGCTATTAATCATTAGTACAGCCTGTGTCCTGCTTCATTGCTCTTTGCTGGAGATTGGACTTGATATTAGTTCTAAGCTGGAGTTTCAAAGATGTTAATGTCCTAGGTTCAGGGAGATGGAACATGTTGCTGTTTGGTGGAAAATTAGATAGCAGCCAAAGATGACTTGGACAAAGCTGGGCTTTACAGCTGATAACAAAGCAGGATAAAACACCCCATTTCATCCACTTTCTCCACTGAACATCTAGATTTTTAGCCAGTTTATAGATGTAGTGATGAGGATGGTTATCCATTCTTTTAAGGGCAGAACATGCATTCCTTCTTGATCATCAACGTTTCTCTTGATTGTGTCACTGAGAATGTGTTAGTGCCTCTTCTGCAACAGGCTGTGCAGTCACTTTGTTGGTGCTGCTGTTTTGGTCAGTGCTTCCTCCATAACTGCTACATCAAAAACCAACCAACCAACCAAACAAACAAACAAAACCCCAACATGTAAATATGCTTTGTCTTAGCCAGAAAGAGATTTCTGCATTCTTTAATCATACAGAATGTCATTCTCTTTACATTACTTTTACACTTTGATTTTAGTTTTTTAGCCTGAGCCATTAGCTTTAAGCTTTTACTGTAGACAGCCAGATGAAAATGAGCACCCCCAAAAAAACCAATTCTTATCAGGCATGTGTCTAAGATACATGGAGTAAATCACTTGTCACTGAAAGAAGGTGGTCCTAACTGATCATCTTAGACTGAAGATATAACCTTTGAAGGGGTGCAAACAGGTGAACTTCATACCATTTTACCAAAATGCCATATCTCTAGAGCTAAAGGACTTCTGTATTGTCTCTCTTTGGAACTTATGTAGTAATTGTGTCAATGGTCTCCCTCCATAGATTCTTCAGAATCGAAACTTTTCAAAATGTGGACAAAGTTCTTAGCTTTTAGTGCTCTATTTTTTTCAAGAACACATTAAGTAAACACAGGATGGTAATTAAGATGTAGTAGTCCCTTCATACGATCCAAAGATTTTATTTGGCTAACCCAGACCCACAAGAATGCCATAACTTCTTTCATTATTCATAAGAAGAGCATGGTGGAATGCTTTCAGATGTAAATACCCTTACATCTCAATAATCAGTGCCATATTCCTGTATAGCAGTATTGATTTCTGGCCTGTTTTTCTCCTAAGTATTGAAGGAAATCTTTGCACTTCTTTCACCCACACAGCCGGTGACTGATGGCAAGTCAGAGAAATGGACATGTCAAGGACTTCAGAGCTGAACAGAAATGCAAAGTAAGGACAAATCCCCAAAAGGAAAGAAAAGAAAGTAGAACTAGTAAAAAAAAAAAAAATAATCTTGTAGATTTGAAGAGAAATAGAAGAAAATCAGGTTTAAAAGTTAAGCAAATTGAAACACTGCTATAGCTTTAATACTGCTGTATTTATTTGAGTATTACCTCGCCTTCCAATCCCTAATTTTCAGTTTCTTCCATAGCCCTATCTGTCTTACCCAATCTTCAGGGTTTCTTCCCCTGAGCTATATTGTATCACATCTACCCAAATGAAATTACATGCCTGGACTGATTTTCCTAAGGGACTACCTTGGAAACACTAAATAATAATAGAGTTGAAAACCAAGAAGAAAGACAGCAAAGAAGAAATAAAGGGAAGAAGGTTGAAGAAAGAAGGCCCCAACCTTCTACTTCACCTTCCTAAGGAAAAAAAAAAAAAAATCCTTGATAAACTTGTAGGCAAAATGAAGTTTGCATACATACTTCTTCACCATTCTTTACAGACATGCTTTATCCTGGCCTGTATCAAGAATAGTGTGGCCAGCAGGACCAGGGAGGTGATCGTGCCCCTGTACTCGGCACTGGTGAGGCTGCACCTCGAGTGCTGTGTTCAGTTCTGGGCCCCTCACTACAAGAAGGACATCGAGGTGCTGGAGCGTGTCCAGAGGAGAGCAACGAAGTTGAAGGGTCTAGAGCACAAGCCTTATGAGGAGCAGCTGAGGGAGCTGGGGGTGTTTAGTCTGGAGAAGAGGAGGCTGAGGGGAGACCTTATTGCTCTCTACAACTACCTGAAAGGAGGTTGTAGCGAGGTGGGGGTCGGTCTCTTCTCCCTAGTAACAAGTGATAGGACAAGAGGAAATGGCCTCAAGCTGCGCCAGGGGAGGTTTAGGTTAGATATCAGGAAAAACTTCTTCACCGAAAGGGTGGTCAGGCATTGGAACAGGCTGCCCAGGGAAGTGGTTGAATCTCCATCCCTGAAGGTATTTAAAGAACGGATCGATGCGGTGCTTGAGGGCATGGTATAGATGGACTTGGCAGTGATGGGTTAACGGTTGGACACGATGATCTTAAGGGTCTTTTCCAACCTTGACAATTCTATGATTCTTACTGAAAGACCCTGTCTTCTTTTACCCCCCTCACTATGATTTCCCATTACTTTTTTTAAAAAAAGCGTGGCACTGTAGAGCACAGTGTATTTGTTGTAAGCAAGAATTCAGCTGTGACAGGCAGGCCAGATCATATATCCAATGTGTAATTACTGTATTAGTAACCTACGTAACGACAGATGCTGCATTCAGCATTTCCACATGAGTTGTCATTTATATATCAATGCTTCCAAGGACCTGCTTTAGACCTGTTCTGCTCCAGGTCACATTGTAATTTCGGATTAGAGTTAGGAAAGGTACCAGGAATTTCTTATCTACCTCAGTGAATAGTGATTCAGTAACTTGCCATCCATCATCTTCTGTTAAACAAGCTTCTGCATTAACACATTTTAAGAATAAATGGAAAACATACTTTCCAGAAATGGAATATGTTTAAAGCACATGTTCATTTGACTTCTCTTCCTAGGAAACGTGTCAATAGCCCAGTAACCAGTGAGTAGCTGGCACTGATAAATTTCTTTCCTTCTACTCGATTGAAGATCTGGTATGGTTCACATATTCCTAGAAATATTTACAGATGCTTTTAGATTCAAATGCTAGCAGTATTCTTCTCTGACTACTCATATTTTACTACTGAACTCAGTATTAAAAAATCAGTAAAAAAGTCTGGAGCTCTAAGTTCTGTTCCTGCCTCTGCAGCAGATGTAGTGTTTCCTCAAGTTACCGGATTGTACTGTCTCACAAACCCTTTAAAACCCTTTACCTTTCTCTTGGTATTACTTTGGCATCATTGGAAATGCGGTATGTAGTGAATTGAAGGAGCTATGTTGCATTATATGAAGTTATTTCCTCCAGTTAATTAAGGAGTGTCCTGGTTTCAGCCAGGATGGAG
>KL269067.1:23586-36605 GCA_000699545.1 Podiceps cristatus | reverse complement strand
TATTATAGTTATATCAAACATAGGAATAATTAGATCAAATGTAGGGATCTACAGTGTAAAACCTTTAGAGCATAATTCATCTGATGACCTTTGGATCTCAAGTTTCAGAGATAACCAGACAACTCAAAGTACCTTTATCGTTTCATTAACTATAGTTATAGTCTTGGCTATTCAGCCTTGAAATAGATCATTTACATCCCAGATAAGCACTGTGTAATATGACTTCTTGTAGGTTTCTCCCATGAATTTTTCTACATTTGAAATTGTCCTCTTAGACATTTTTTACAGTCTATGGAGATGTCAGTGTATTCAACTGAGTCTACAGTGCAATGAATCTCATCCTGAAGTAGATGCCTACATTTAATCAAACTTAGTATTAAACGAGGATATAGACATCTAAAGCTAGGTGAGATATATCCCATCAGAGGCTCAAATGCAGAGCATTACATCAGGACATTGGGTAGTCAGTCTTCTCATATTTTAAAGATGTGCAAAAAATGTTTCCTTATTTAAATGACTAGCAGTTGTGCTCTGGGAGGGAGCAGATGTCCAGTTAACACAAAAATTCTTTCAAAACTTTTCAAATTACATGAAAATTTTGTTTTCTCTTTAACTAATAAGTATTCCCACCCCTCACTTTGAATTCACTAAAATGCTTTGCTGAGGTAAGTTTCCATGTGTTGCAAAGAATAGTGAAAAACTGGAGAAGATTTTTTTTCCCCTGATTAAAAAAAAAAAATACTTTCTTAGGACTGTAATAAAAAGAAGGAGATAACATTCTAAATTGTATTGATAGAAATATTTATATACTATTTTAGCAATTTTAACAACAGAAGCAAATGTCATTTAAAAGAAGCCAAAGGATACAATCAACTAAGATTTTTTAAATACACTTTATTCCATTGAGGGCCATTACAAAGTGGAAAGCTATAGGAGATCATTTATGAGACACAGGGGTTTTTTTCTTATGCTGATGACTAGGCTGACCCCAAAAAACAGGTGAACTATCCTAATAATTATTCCAGTTTGAGCTGGCTGATAATTTTAAACAGAAAGTATTTATTCAAAGTCTGAATTTTAGTTTTTTTAGGGGGTCAGAACATCCCTTTTTCAGTGGATGTTAAAGGAAAATAAGAGATTCACTGTTAACATATCTAGTGCAATTTATATTCTGAATGTCAGCTTCATTTTTGTTTTGTAACCTAGGAAATATATAGAATTTAACTCTGGCTGGCCTACTGCATACATGAATGGTCAAGTCATTTATCTGCTTGCTTGTGCTATTATTTTATATTCCCCATTGAAAATTCATTCCTGACTATTGATTAGATCAGTGAAAGTGATCTTATTACCAAATGGTTAAGTCATTCATGGTAGGTATTTCAGGATCTACCACAGATTTATTGTGGACAACTAGGATGAACCTAGAGCAGTTACAGGGCTGAAACTTATTACTGAGTTATTAAAGTATTCATCTGCAAACTAAAAAAATTCTCTGTATCACTTGCAATATCAGTGATCGACTAGAAATCTGTTCTCATGTATAGCTCACGTTTTTTCACTAATTTCAGCAAGTTTTGTAAGGAGGGAAAACCACTTCCCAGCTCACTGTAGTTAAAACTTTAATGTTTTAATTTGGTGGAAAGAGTAATACACAAAACCACAGGAGAGTTAACTCAAGCAAGTAAGAGCCCTAGGCCATATTCCTTGTACTCAGGCAAATGCCTAGAAAATGAAATATTCTAATAATTTTACTGCTTTTTATTTCAGTTTCTGAGCCTCACACTATTATCACTTGCAAATACAGTGAGGATGCTCCCATGAGAAAGATCAGAATTTTTTTGTAGGAATCCACAACCCTTGGATGATTTTTGCATTGAAATTAACTAACAGAAAATTGCATGGTTTTGCATGTTTTGAACAGAAATGTGAATGTCTTACAGAAAAAGAAAATCCCAGTTACCCAAAGTAACTCTGGAATATGTCCATTTACACCTCACTCCATTTCTATATTTCAATGGCAAAGCTAACGAACACCTACTCTACAGAGAGAACAGGTCTGTTCTTAGGGAAGTACAATAAAGAAACCACTAACAACAAATACATTGATTGAAGCTTCCATATTTTCAGACTTGGCTATGCAACATAGTATCGTTTGCAGAAGCAACAATGGCCCAGCCTTGTGGATGGGCATGCAAAAACTCATTCAGTTTCTGAAACAGAATTTTCCTGGAGGATAGAAAGTAGGAAACTAATACACACTACTGGCCTTTCATAACCAGCCTGAAGGAGACAGAAGCCTAGTGCTAATGCCAAAGATAATGTCGTGGTTTAACCCCAAATGGTAACAGGCCCCCCCAGCCACTCGCTCACCCCTCCTCTCCCCGGTGGGGTGAGGAGGAGAAATGGGGAGAGAGAGAGCAAGCTCACAGGTTGAGATAAAAACACTTTACAAAGCCAGCAAAGGAAAAGATAAAAACATATTAATTATAATAATAATGTAGAAGTATAATAGAATATATAGAATGAACAATGCACAAAGTCTCACCACCCGAGGACTGACAAAGCCCGTCCTGAGCAGCAGTCAGGGATAATCCCCCTGCAGCCATCCCAGAACAGCAAGTTCCAGAGAGAGCGCGAGGGAACAGACAGACGAACACACAGGCCCGAGTGAAATAAAACAACAATAAGTTAACAAAAAAATGAAAATGAACAGAAAGAAAACTGAACAAGGAACCCCAACCCGAAGGAAAGGGCAAGGGCAAAAGGGAAAAGGGCAATAGCTGACCCTCACTTATACGGGGTATGACGTCTATGGTACGGAATACTCCCTTTGGCCAGTTGAGCTCAACTATTCTGGCTGTGCCCCTCCCAAGTGTCTGAACCTGCTCATTAGCAAAACTTGGGAAACTGCAAGATGTCCTTGATCGTTCAGCAGCAGCGAACAGCAGCAGCGTGCTGTCACCTTGTTTCACATACCAACTCCAAACCACAGGAGCTGCTGCAGACAAAAACTAGCTCCGTCCTGGCTGAAACCAGGACAGATAACCATAACCAAAGTTAACAGTTTTAATTTGAGAAATGTAACCTTTCTTCACATGTAGCAAGCACATAAGCTTGTCTACTTTTTTAATTTGTCATATTACCATCACTGAGCCCTTTATATCCCTTGACATAGCTTGTTAGTCATAACCCTGTGGAAACAGAGTGCAAGGTGTGTCCTCCCGTGGATTTAGACAGAGGAGTCTGCCTTCTCTTTATGCAGCTTGTGTAAGGTAGGGGGAAACTAATTATTTCTTCTCTTTTTCCTCTCTTCCCAGAGTGTAATTACCATGAAATGGAGTAATAGAGCTTGGCTCTTAACAGATAACACTTAAATATTTTGCTAGTACAATTACGCTGGGATTATATTCAGCCATATTGATTGCAATGGTTTGGCAAGCACAAGAAACTATACTAGCCAAAGCATAAAATGACGTGATAATTATATCCGTTTCATGGCTTTCCAGGAAAAGAAGGCCGAATAAGATACATGACCTTTCTTATGCTGACATATCAGAAAAAGCTGCTAGGTTATCTCCGCATAAGGCACAGTGAGGAAAGAAAGCTTCTGTTTCCAGGAAAAAGGCAATGTTTCAAAGCAGGCACTATTCCTTTTAGTGAGATAGATTTTAGTGTCAACAGTGCAATACAGTATGCATCTCCATAATGCAGCTAAAGAGCAGGTAGGATATTTCCTTAGAAACACACCCGTTAACTGTTGAGGAATTGCTACTATTCAACCATGAAAGGAAGGAAACAAGAAAAGGAAGGAGGGAGAACTGGAGAAAGAGATTGAGAGCTTATCACAAACACAATATTTTTATGTTTAGGAAGAAGTAGTTTTTCATGTATCTCAGTGAACTCAAGGTATCCAAAACTACTTTTTGAGAAAAAGTGTTTTTCACCTTTATCCTTCCAATTTTGTTTTTCAAGAAAAGAAATGCCACACAGAATATTTCTAGTGTCCTACTATTCATCTTAACCTTTAGAGATGCTTGCACTCCTCTAGTGACCCCATTTAACCAGCTTTTTAACTCATGTCACCTCCTGCAGAAACCAGCTGGCGGGTTCATTTGCACAGTAATAAATGTTGTTTCCCAGACTGCAAAAGACTGATTGAAAGAGATTACCTCCCAACGGTGCTTGTTAACTATGATTGACATATCAATATGATACATGCTTATATTTTCAACCCTGTCCACCCCCAATTCCAGAGAGAAAGACATTTTAGAGGCATTGAAAATTACTAATATGAATTCTTGCTGTAAAAATTGCTATGAGTCTTTATGTATCTCAGCATTACCATTTTCCTCTCATTTGCCTTTCACTTTTCTGTTAGAAATCGGTATGTAATAAAGAAACCTGTCCTATTATTCCCAGGCTTCCTCCATCTTAAAGGATGGTTTAACTGTCCTTTAAAAATGAGCAAAGCTAGATTTTGGGTTTGTCAGTTTTGTTTTAATGCACCAAGTTTAGAATCCATCCAAGTATTGATCAGTCAATAAATGAAATATGTGAGATAGGATGGTTAACCAATCACTTTAGTATTTCTTGACAGAGGCCATCAATAAATAAGTCAACCAGAACAAAGGTGCAGGTAACAATTCAGTCCAAAGTCTGTGTAATGTGATGATCATATTTACCTAACACCATCACTGACATAGCGTTACAATGAATGGTAATCATACAAATTGCTCCTAAAATAGCCCAGCTTGTTTACTAGCTGGCAACTATGCATTGTATTTGGGAAACAGGATTAGTGTTCTTGATGACAAATCTGTATTACATGAACTAGCATCCCCACAGCCAGCAGTCTGCACTTTCAGATGAAATTTATTGGCAATTTCAGCTTACAGGCTGGAGTTGAGAAGGCTGCACTTCTGTCACGTGTTTCTGCAGAGCAAGGTCTTTGCTCATTACCAATTTCTGATCCTGAAAACCCATTAACTCACAGCAGCAGAGGGAAAAAAAAAAAAAAAAAAAAAAAAAAAAAAAAAAAAAAAAAAGTGCCTTGTAAAATGTTACAGGTGTAGTCGTGTGAGTCAGAGTTAACATTTAAAACAGCCAGGATATACGTGCAGGAGGAGTTGGGGAATTCCCATTTCACTTCTCTTATGCTTATGTACAAATGGTAAGATCCAAAGTTCTCACTCTGTTACCACCTAATCCTAGAGACACTCCAAGTACTTCAGGATTTTTCCTTCTATTTAACCTCTCCCAGTGCCTGAAATCCAGCCTGCCCAGGATGGCGGCCACTCTCGAAGCAATTACTAGTTTTCATAAGACCTCTGAAGGAGAAGCTACTGGTCCCACTGGTGCTTTGTTTTACCTAGTGGTACAGTGCATAGCAAATGCTTGCCCCAGACTAAAGGAGTGTGAGATCACATCTATTTCCCAGGAGCTTTCCCTCAGCTCTGTGCTAGAGGCTGTACAGGGTAGGAAGCAGAGCAAGGTCTGAGTCCTCTGCTGGAACTATTCCTTGCTTAGAATAACTGGAGATTTGATAGGTCTTTCTTTGGGACATTCACCTACTTCACTACAAGCCATGGTTCCTGTTTGAAGGAATATTTTTGTAGCTTTTTCCAATCACCATTTAATGGAAAAGGCAGCCCCTGTATCATGGTCTGGAAAGACCATGACCCTCTAGCTGAAAGGCCAATCCCCAACCACTCGTATATGCACTCTTGCTTATTTTTGTCCCTTCTCTCTGGTCCAGTGAAGTAGACATTTTTGACACATAGTGGAAGAGATTCAACAAAAAAAAGAAGTGTTCCACTTTTATCCATAGTCTACTGGCTAAGCAACTCTCCCAGGGGGTAGAAGTTTGAGTCCTCTCAGGCAGAAAAGGCACTGAGCTCAAGTGTGTCAGATCATGAGAAAATATTGAATCCAGTATCCAAAACAGCTACATTAAAAAGTGTGTCTTTCTGTTTACTTTGGCTCAGGTAACAACTTTCAGAGCTTGAGTTGTGGTTATGGAATGGAAGAAGATGAACAGATTACCTCAAGACAGCAGCACAGCCCTCCTGAAAAAAAAAAAAAAAAAAAAAAAAAAAAAATAAAAGGAAAACCAAAAAGAGGGAGGAAATGCGTGAGAATTTTAATTTAATCTGCCACTCCTTTTCTTTAGAGTAAAAAATCTCAGAAAGAATTAATCATTACTCAGAATGTAGGAAAACCTGAGGTAAGGAAACAGTTTATTCAGTGGGAGACTATTTCATCAATAGGCCAGAGGAAATCAAGTAGATGTTGACCCAGCTGCTACTGAGGTCTGCAAGTTCTTTGAATATTTCCTGCAATTACACAAATCTCATCTGAGGAGCTACAGATTTGAAAATAAGAGCTAAATCCTCTAAAGAATATTTACCCAGGGGTGTTTCTAATGGAAGCTATTCCTTTAGATGTTTGGGTTGGGGGGCATTGGTGTGGAGGGTGATTTTTTTTTTCCATATGGGTTTACTCCAGAGAAGTTTGGGTTTTTTGCACAAAAGAAATGCTGCAGATCAAAATGTTGCTAACCTGAAGTGATAGCTAATATTATTCCATAGCTTTTCCACATATTTCAAGACATTCATTTCCATGATGTTGAGATCTGATATATTGTATTCCATTTCCCAAGAAGCAGCAAAACTTTCAAGGAAACAGCCACACAGGGACTGAAATTGTTCAGATACAAACGAAATACAATCTCCTTGCAAAAATAATTGGAATTGGTCTGCACACAGCTGTATGTGAGTGATTCTGTTTAGAAAGAACAGGTTTGTCTCAAGAGGAAAATAAGTCTCACAGGTTTGCTGCTTCTCATTCAGATACTCTGTTCCACATCTGTAGCTCTTCTATATTCTAGTGGATGACTTATATATATTCACCAATAATTTTCCTTAAGTAATTAAAAACATAACCATAGAAGCATATTTGCCAAAAAGGGTGTTATAGTATAAAAAGGAAGACTTAGAACACATTTTCTGAAAAATGAGTTAAGTCATGTTGCTTATTGATATTTCAGTGATTCTGTGAATCTGTAGAGAATTGTGATAGAAAGGCTGAGATTGGCATGAATGGAGTGAACGGGCATGTCTGCAGAGGCATCAGAAAGGAAGGGATAGGGCTCAGGGCTCTCTGAATGGCCTCTGTTGATGGCTCCCAGATCAGCCATTTGCCATCCATCATCAGGATCCCAGCAGGAAAAGGCATACCCGTAACCTGCATGCAGTCACCAACTTAGGAGAAACCCAGAGGCATGAGGAGGTTTGACAGTTCATGTTCCTTTCTCACCATGTCATCACAATGGATCCAGGACAAGCCTTGGAGTGCCTGACTGCCGGACAAGCTTCTCGGACTACACACATACTGGTGCTTGTGAGTATGAGACTGTGAGACAGTGAGGGCAACTGAGTGAAAGCTGTTTTATTTCAGATTTTAAATTAAAAAAAAATATATAGAATAAAAAATTATTTTAAATAAACTCTCCTATAATATCTGATATTTCCTACATTGCTGATACTTTGCAGAACAGTATTTCCTACAAACCCCATGGTATAAAACTATGCTATAGAGATATAAATCCCAAACATGGAGAGGCTTCACAGAACTCTTGGCTAGACAGAGCACTTGACATCAGCTTCTCAACTGTATAGGAGCAACCCCAGCTCTGCAGAAAGGCATGCAGACTTCTTCCACTAAAGACAGAAAAGTATTCCTCCCTGATAAACCAAAAACTAATGACTGTGAAATGCTTAAATTCATACATAGGGGAAATAGGAATACTAAAGTGAAAGAATTATAATAACAGTTGCAGTATAGACATTTTTTATGTTCAGCATTCATACACTTCCAACCAGTATTCTGAACAATTTTGTAAGATAATTAAGGATTTTTAAAAAAATAATCCTACAAATAAGAATCTCAAGAAGAAGAGGTTACATGACAGAGAGAATGACACTTATTAGGGAACTTGCATCATAGAGAATTAGATACTATTCCTTCAGTTTCAAATCTTAACTCGGCCCACAAAAACTTGGCCTGTCCCTAAACAGAAGAGATACCTTGGAAGTACGGGGATTTCCTTCTGCAGGCTCCTCATCTACTTTCCCTAAAGTAATTTGTACCAAAGATGTGATAAGTGTTATTTCTCTGGATAGGTGATGGCTACAGTGTTTGGAGTTTTCCAAACCTAACTGGCCAAATAAATAGTATATTACTGACAAAGGCTAATCTTTTTTAATGATTATGCTTCTTTGTCGTTTTTAAAGCATTTTTGTTAAATTGATTAAGAAACGCTAATGTCAAGTTTGACACACAGTAAAACAAAACATTTTTTTCTTTTATATTAAAAAAAAAACTTGCAAGAACATATATTCCTTAAATGCCTGAAATGAAATTAAGATGCTAACACATTTACCCAATAGGATTACAGTTTTTTCTTGTTCAGACTTCTTTTTTATTCAGCTTTCATGAACATGAAATGTATAGAAAATTTTGTTAGGCTGCTCTGGGGTCTAAACCTTTTTCTGAGGCTTCAGCTACATTGCCAGCAGAGCATTAAACCTCTTCTGAGGTTACCTCAGAAGCTAACCCTTCTAATTTTAACACAGAAAATCTTCAATTTTTTAAACTATTAAATACATGTAATATTATAATTTTTAAAACCACTTAGCATAAAAAAAAGGCACTAAATAGAAAAATCAGAATATACTCAGGAGACATGTCTCTTCCAGGCTACCTGCAAAGCCTAATTCATACCAAATGCTTCTCTCTCGTAATGTAACAAGCAGGAAAAGGAGAATCAACTCTAATGTGACAGAATAGAAGTTAAATTCATGCCACCATTTTATTTCCCAGTGAATGTCTTCTTCACTGTAGTTCAGCCTATAATGTATTATAAAAGTATCTAAATCAGATTTGAGAAGAATCATAGTTCCTAAACAATATTAGTACCATCACTGTCCAAAGAAATTGTAGTAAACCCTTGTGAATAGAGAAGGAAGATGATTTAACCATCAAGGAACACCTTTGTGGTATTCTCAAGATTAACAACTCTAGGGATAGAACCACCCCTATCACGTGAATAAATACATGCCTTAACACAGAGCGGTGAAATTTAGTAAGTTTCAGGAAAATATCAAGAATCCTTAACCACCTTACTCATTAAAGGTAAGAGAGACTGTAAGATCAAAATCAGATTCATGACATAGCCAGGCTGAAAATATCGCTAGGCTTTTTGGTTGGTAGATGGATAGGGTTTTGGTTTGGGGTTTTTTTTTTCTTCCTCCCCCCATCCTTATTTTCTTGCCTGATATTTCAATTACACTTAGGTCTGTTCTCTATAACACGATAAGTCAGCTCAACAGAGGTTGATGCAATCTTGTCCACATGTAAACTCTCTGAAACTCTGCATATACTAACGATGTCTGGGTTAGAAAAATGTACTCCAGTAACTGTGAACACCCATGGGCATTCCTACATTTTAAACTACAGATGATGACTAAATATTTCCCTTCTCCAGTATATTTTTGTAATCTTTTTTTACCAAATTTTAAGTATATTCTGAATTGTCTGTCAATACTTTCATGTTACACATTGAATAGAACATACTTGTTGACATGAGAGAATGGTAAGACAATATTTCTTGTCCTTCTCGGAAAGAATGCTTCAAACATTTAAAATTTTCATTACTAGCTTTTTAAGAGTGAGAAAACCTACAATTATTCTCTATAATCGTATTCTACATAATGCAGAATTTCTCCCAGGAATAGTTATTCTTGTTTTCATAATACTTAAATTAACCTATCTAAAACCAACAAGGTTTTTCGATAATATTTTGACTAGTTTTGCCACACCTGTTTCTGGAATGAGAAAAACCTTGTGCTCTTACTTGGACTTCTGACAAAAGAGGATATTTGAAACAGCTTTTTTTAGGAATGCTGCTTGTAACCTAACAAACAGAGCAGCAAAACTATTAGTAGAAACAGAAGTTTGTGTAGTCATTGAAAAGGCCTTAAGAGGGTTATGCTGCTGATCATCATTTGATGCCAAGAAGAAATGTTTATGGCAGAGTAAAGAATGGAAAATAACTAGTTTTCATTATGCTTTCTTTAGCTTAAAGAAGGGCTTATTTAACTAAGGGAATAAAATTTAAAATTGTGAAGAAAACCTACCAATCTATTTTTGGTTTAGATCATTGAAATTTAATTTCAGAATGTTTTCTAGTTATAGCTATATTTTGGAGCCTCAGGTTTGTAATGACTCTGCAAGCCTATCTGCTATAATTAAATCTTGCATGCTATGAGACTTGACAAATCAGAACCATGTCATGTGTATATATATGTATAAAATGCAGAAAAGGAAAAACATCACCATGAGATAGATGACACCAATTTGATTTTCTTATATGACGGAATGATGAAGAGTTAATAATTCCATATGATCTGAATGTTTCAAAAAGTTTTAGTTTTAATTTAACTATGATAAAATGAAGTTTTCTGTATCAGCTATTTCATTATTAGTTTCCCTCTCATTTTCCAAAACATTTCCTTCTTAATCAATTAAAAATTACAGTTTACCAAGGAAGAAACTGAATGACTGTAGAAATCTGTTCTTTCAATAATAGTCTGGTATCTAAGAAAGGGACAAAACTATTTGCATTTAGTTAACTGACCAGCTATCTGCATAGGTGGCTGGTTTGGTAAGCACTAATATAGTTTGCACAAAATTGTTTGATACATGAGTCTTCAGGAATCTCATTCCTGGTTCCTAAGTGAGGTAACAAGAAGTTCTTTACACAAACATTAGTACTCTTTAGTGGAAGATATTTATATTGCTTTACCTGGTGAAAGTTCAGGTGAGAGGAGGGTTTTTTTACTTAGTATTTAAGATTTAAAATGATTGGTGTAAAGCATTAAATTCTCTCTACATGTCCCTCTCTTTCTTCTCTTTTTTTCACTTTCAGCCTTGTATCAAAAAAGAGAGGAGAAGAATCTTTTTTATGATCTCAACTTAAGCTAAATTTATCTGGAAAACTTACAGCATTAGTGAAAAGTAGACAAAAACTGACTTGACTGACATTTGAAACCAGGATAGTTAAATCCATCCCAATAAGTAATGGATAAATTTTTAACTACTTTATTTTTCTTTTTCTTTATCCCCCTTGTGCAAATATCTGATATGCCTCACTTCAGCAAAATTGCATGAACTTGGATGCCTGCCTTTCTCAGTATATCCAATGCAAATGAGGTGAGAAGAGGAGCTGAGGGAATTCCCTGGTGTGATATATATTTTATGAAGGTATTGATTTTTTTTCCTTGCATTGAAATACTACTTTGCTTAGCTAGAATAGCTTCTTTTTGGATGAGGGGAGAGAGAAGGGGAGTGGGACACACTGTACACTAATACACTGATCCTTTCAGATGAAGAAAGTTCAGTACCATATAGACCATTATTTCATTATTTGTACTGTAGTAGAGCCCAGAGGTCCGGTCAGGGATCAGAGGCCCATTTTTGTAATGAATAAAAAGCCAAGTTTGCTCCCAAAAGCAAGTAAAGACTTTTCCAGTTGTTATTGGCAAAAGCCAACCTGTGTGCTTCCAGAATAATAAAATTCAGTTACTTCAGTGCATGTTACCTAGATCCAAGAGGTCAATAAGATTTGAGTTACTGGGAAAAGCCCTCTTTTGGCTTTCAGTTAAATAGTTTCCTACTATCTAAATTCCCATTGATACTGACTTTAACTTACTATGTTTTTCTGATTTTTGCTATTTGTATTAGTGACAGCAGATAGCAAGATATAAAGTATAATACAACCCAGCATTTGGGAATGGGTTCTACTCTTGTCTGAATTCTTGTAGCAACTCAAGATTATTAGAAAGTACATCAGTGAAATTATTCCAAATATTAAATGATCATATTGCAATTTATATCCATTTGTCACTAGAATTACTCTGTATGCAGTGCCTTAATCCCATTGAAATTAATAGCAGTCTGTTTTCTGACTGAAATAGAAATACCCTATTTAAAAGAGCTAATTCTCAAAGCTGACCATAAATTACTTCAGACTGCATTTTAAGAAACTGGATAAATTCATCCATGATCGATTACTCTGTGTCTTCTTTGGTGTTATAACATCAGAAGGAAAAAAATCTTTTTGGCCACAAATACATTAAAACCTAGCATAACTGAGAAAAGACATCATGGGGTGCCTCTAGCCATGGTCTGTTTTTCCACTAACTCACTTTGCCTTGGGCAACCTACCTGAATGGATTTCTCTTTTCAGTTTTGAACTTGACATTAACAGTCCCTAATTTGAGTTAGAGGTAGTTTTTGGTAAGAAAATTCAACTCCCAGTATTCTTAATTTATAGAAATGTTTTTTCTGCACAGAATTGTTTTTCAGAATTCATTGCACCCGGGGGAAAGAAAAAAGAAATTCACATTCATCGTATCCCCCTAAATTCACCTAGTGTTTCTCTAAGGCATTTCTCTATAAAACACATTAAATGAACAGTATTCTGCTCCTGAAGTTCTGTCTTTTAGACAATTTCTCTATTACACTTGTACACTGAGGAGAAGAAAAACTTCAAATTATTGTAGACCAAATGAAGTTTTAAATATATCATAGAATCATAGCATAGTTTAGGTTGGAAGAGACCTTTAAAAGTCCAGTCCACCCCCCTGCAATGAGCAGGGACCAAGCAGCCTCCTATCTCTTTGGCAGCTTATGGAAGAGACCTTTAAAAGTCCAGTCCACCCCTCTGCAATGAGCAGGGACCAAGCACCCTCCTATTTCTTTGGCAACTTAGAACACTTTTCCATACTGTACCTATGATTTAGTTACTTGGGAGCTCACAGCATACTAATAGAGCATCATTCTGATTACAGAACCCTTTGAACCATCATTGGTGAACAAACTAGAATGCTTCCACATTTTTGCTTAGGAAGTCAATTAAGTTGCAATTATGAACTTATATTGTAATATTTTGCAAA
>KL269067.1:0-18899 GCA_000699545.1 Podiceps cristatus | reverse complement strand
GAAGGAAGGAAGGAAGGAAGGAAGGAAATAATTGGTTTTAAACTCGACTGTCATCATGGCTTGTTTATATACAATTAGAAAGTAATTGCAACATGAGGAGCATAGCTGATTTGGTTAACAATTACCCTTGAACAAACTTACCAACTTTCTATCCTCATAACACGAACCTCTGAGCTCATTCAATGGACTCTCAATTAACAATTATTCACACTGCCAGTTTACAATGTTAAACTGTGGCAAGCGAGATTGAATAATTAACTCATTTCAAAGAAAAAAAAAAAAAAAAAAAAAAGAATGAGTTATTAGTCTGTACAGAAAGTGACAGAAAAGAAACTGAACTGAATGAATTCCTGAGATAAGGTGGCTCAGTGTACAGGACCGCAGTATTAATTGGCATAGGAGAACTTTCCAGACAGATGGAAGAAAAAGGTTAATTTACATGTACAGGCCTTGAACTTTTACAAGTGGATTCAGTTCTTAAATCTGTGTGTTAGTGACCCAATTCATCAAATCCAGAGGGATTTTTAAACTGAATTTAGAGTTCCTTGGATCAGACCCCAGCTGAGTAATTTTTTCTATATTTTTTGTAGTCTCAAGGGGGTTTCTCCTAGGTATTTTTGGCATCTATGTTACTGCTTACTTATCTCAATTAGCCTTTTTATGTGTCAGTTTTGAAATGCTCTGTAATAAATGTTGTTTATATTATCCATTTAGTCTTGTCTTCATGAAAAATTTATTCCTCTTTTTCTTTGGCATCAATAAGTTGTCTGCCAAAGATTCACTTTAGCCACCTATTATTCATTCAAACTTTTCCTCATTTTCTTAGTAAGGAGGGAAGATATAAAAATCATGAATCATTCAGTGTCAGGCATATGTAGTGTGTATAGAGCTTCAGGTGTATATTATTTGAACCCCACCTTTTGATTCTCTGACTGACAATATCACTTTGTCAATGACAATACTGACTGACAATATCACTTTCACTCACACTTTCAGGGTGAGTGAATTCATTTCCTGCAGTTCCCAGGATTGATTGGTACTCAGAAAAACAAGTTCATTGATATTTTCTATTGCTTTCCTTGATGAAAGCGAGAATGAAAACAAAGATGGCAACTCTTTGAACTACTCCCAGGGAAAAATCCAATTATTTGTAGGTTGTCAATTCAAAATAAATTTTGAAGTATCCCCTAATGATGTGACTGAGACGTTTAGAATTTTCCAGTCCTCAATATCAGTAAAACTAAGAATTTCAACAACTTATTTTTTTCCTCTTGAAAAAATAAGAAAAAAAAGAACGAAAGCAAAATCAAAAAAATCCCCAAGGGCTTCAAAATGTTCTGTGGAAGGGATGTTTTATAACATTTATTCTGAGCTAGTGAAATCAAGTTCGACAAAACATAATTGAATCAGATGCATTTTCTACTTCTGAAAACAAAGCTAAAAAAGCATATTTTTTTTACTCCAAAAATTATTATAGGGATAACTTTCAGCAGTATGAAAGCTCTGAATTCCATGTGATTAATTCCATGATAAAAGGAACTGTTGTATCATCTTGCAGGATTTTACCTTATAAATGATGAAACTATTTTCCATTAAGTTTTCCTGAAAAAGAAAAACATTATGATAAACAAACTACTGTTCCATTTGTCCCATATTTGAAATCTAAATATGAAAGTATATTTTATGGTAGAATAAAACAAGAGCATGTATGGTACTTATAAAAGGGTTCTATGCCTGTTTTTTACACAAAGATGACTTTTTATAAAGATAAAAATAAAATTTGAGCCTTAATTCAATCATTCATAAGGTGGCCCAAAGTCAGTCCTTTCATATTGTTGTTCTCATTTTACTGTGTCCTATAGTCCCACACTAGGGGAAGGCTTCTGTCCCTAATGTTGTATTTTTCCCTCTGTCTTGTTACATGTATTTCTCTATTTGGCTCATACAGGCTGTCATGATTACCAGCCAACTGTTAATATTTCCAGATATGCTAGAGAAAATTAGTAAAATTATGCCAGAAACTCTTAAAAGGAGGGGAGACCTTATTGTCCTCTAGAACTACCTGAAAGGAGGGTGTTGTGAGGTGGATATTGGTCTCTTCTCCCAAGTAGTCAGTGATAGGACACGAGGAAATGGCTTCAAGCTGAGACAGGGAAGGTTTAGATTGGACATTAAGAAAAAATTCTTCACTGAATGAGTGGTTAAGTATTGGTAAGGGTTGCCCAGGGAAGTGGTGGAGTGACTGTCCTTAGAGGTGTTCAAAAAACATGTAGATTTAGCCCTTTGGGATATGGTTTAGCAGATTGGCAGTTGGACTTGATGATCTTAGAGGTCTTTTCCAACCTCAATTATTCTATGATTCTATGATTCTATACTCTCCAAAGACAAGTTCTTCTATTCTAGGTTTGCCTGTATTTGTATGTTTACCAAAAACATTTGTCTCTGACATCATTTAGCACTTCAAAATTCTTTACTTCTTCAACAACACTTTCTATCAGTCATCTGTTATCCCTTTCAAACATGAGAATTAAATTTCAGTATGTTGGCAATTTCTCTTCAAAGGATTCAATGACAGAGGGCAGATAGTTCTTTACTACAATCATATTCCATTAGAAAACCTGAGCAGAGAAGCCAGCTTTCTTAAACATGGTGAAGATTAAACAAGAAGAAATGTCTCAGCCTCAGCTGTACAGTTCCAGGCCTCTCTCTCGCTAGTACTTGATCCCAACCTGTCTCATGGCTCCTTTTTCAGGAGCAGGCTAACAGTTTCTTCTCTGGGTGTTCTTGAATGTCTGACTGTTTTCATACATTTTTTCTTTCACACAGGCCTGTAGAAGACTCCAATCTAATCATTATTCCTACATATTTCTTGTTATGGAAACTTTTAGGAAGCCCTTGTACAATTTTACTCCTGCAGATTTTACCATTTTGGGTAGCAGTTCTTGACATTTAAGCTAATTATTCTTTAAAGAGTTCAATCACTTTTATAGTTATACTGAGTGAAGAGCAACTGCTGTTATCTGCCAGCTTCATCGTAGTTAAGCCAAATCACCGTGATTACAAAAATGATTTCAGAATAAAAGCATTATTTTATTTGTTCAAAGTTACATAGCAGTCAGAGAAAAGAGACAGAGCTGCGAGCACAAGCTCATTTCCCCAACCCAGGTGCTTGGCTGCCTGTGGCAGCTCTGTTATGGTGCAGCCATTTAACCTTGGATTGGACTGCTGAAAGAGTTCTGTGAGAAAGTGTAGTGAGGAGCTTCACTGGAGGCTTTCCCCTTTTTCGTCAGAGGCTGCATTTCAGCTCAAAAATGTCACTTGCCTTTGGCTCTTGCCTCAGCGGTGTTGTGGGAATATTTGTGTCTGGCTATTTACTTTGCTGACCTTGACCTATTGACTTGACTTCCTAGCTTGTTCTGGGACCCCTCTTTTCACAGTAGACCTTCCTGGACAGTTGGACTGCAACTGACCATGGTCATGATCACTAGACCTGATCTTTTTTTTGCAGATGGGTACTGTAGGACTGTGCCTTCTGTCAGTGTGGACACTGTCCTGCCTGTCTTGCTGTTAGCTTTGGCTCCTGGCTTGCTTTCCTTTGCAGAGTGGACACCCCTTGCTCTGACAATAAGTATTAAAACACAAATAACACATATATTTTACGTTTGTATAGATGTCTAAATTGCTTGATTCTACTTCACTGAAATATTTATTAATTGCACTTAATGTGCCCCCAGAAGTCCTTAAAGGACATGTAGGGAGAGCTTCCCTGGGGTGAGATGACACCTCAGTGTGTTGTATTCTTGCACTTTGATGTAATTGGTTGTAATGGATTAGTTGTCACTTGGGCAACTTAGGTACTTAAGCACAACCACTGGACGTCTGTCACCTCTACGGTTACTCTAATTATCAGTTTAGGTGTCTAATTGCCTTCTAAGTGCCAGAATAAGCAATATCAGACAGACTCAGCTAAATCAGGCTAAGTAGCTGATAACAGAGACCAAGTCAAAGCTAACAGTTTTAGGCTTAATCTTGACACCCTTTAAGCCTGTAGACATTTATATGGGGCCAGATTGAGAAGGAAGTCCACTAAAAGCAGTTCATTATCATCCTGTACCCACTTTCAAGTCAGCATCTTTCCTCTACCATGCATAAGTATTAGAGAACAAAGAAAATGTTTTAAACACTGCTTGTAGACTGAATTTCATAGGTCTTCTCAAGGGAATATGGGAAATCTCATAATTCAATTGTCAAAAAAAAAAAAAAAAAAAAAAAAAAGGAGCACAACATGGAAAACTTGCACAAACTTCAGGTTATGGTACATATGGGGAAGAGTGGCTTATATGTGACAAACCTGCTGAGGAAAAGCTCTAAGTAGGTCCTAGTGTAACTGAAGATATAGTGATAGTGTCTATGATGCACATGTTTTCATTGAAGCTTCAACTTGCCAAGTCTTGTTTCTAAATAGATGAGATTAATTTAGCTATATCATGAAAAAATACCTTTGCCAGACAGCATTCTAGCCAATACCAGTGTTTTTTTAGGATACCTCAGTATGGTACTTCAGAGATAGATTGATTCAGACCTACACTGAAATCCCAAACTTGCCTTCTTCATAAGTTTGTAAACAAAAGTTCTCACTCATGTGAGAGCTTTGCCAGGCACACCAGGAAGAATAACTAGGCTTCTGCTATTCCTTAATGCAGGCATATATATTCAAAGACACAGCTATTTACAGTGTGTATAGGGCAAACAATGCTGCTTGGATCATTTCTCCTGCCATGGTGTCACACAGCCAACAGCTGTCAATTTAGGCTCAGATGTGTCTCTTGTATGGTTTTTTCACATGTATATATAAATTTTATCTGCCCTTGTAATTGAGTCTCCAGGAATCTCACATCTACCTGTGGAACTTACTTAGCTTTAGCACTGGACAATGGCTGCTTTTGTACCACCTGTTCAAGATAAAGCTGGTAATTCACTGATAATATTTGTCCTTATAAGTGAAGACATTTAACATGTCTTTTGAAAGACAAAATATGTCTGTAATGTATTGGTTTGGGTCACAGACCTACCTGGTGTCTTTCTGTATGATCACATCCAAAAAAGATGTAATAGTAGTTTTAGTCTTTGTGTGGCTAAGATGGAAACAGTTATGAAGCAGAAGTATTTGAAGAATAAGTTGAAGTCTCCATTTTTTCCACTCTAACGGGCCCTCTCTCTCATGTCAGCATTCAAGACTTCTAGATGATGAATTCCTGGTCCCACACTGCTTAACAGATGTTACATGCAGCAATAAAAATATTGGCAAAGGTGCTAGGAAATCCATCTGTAAAGAGGTAAAAAAAGATTAATGTTGTAAAGGTTTGCTGAAGTAGACCACTGTTTCAGGACATCTGGGAGGTTATATCTGAATCAGGAAAATGTGAACGAGCACCTAGTATTTCATTGTCACTACAGAGTCTGACAAAACTATTCACTGAACTCTGCACAACTGGTAAAGAAAGATTTTCAAAATGTCACCCTACATCTGACAGTGATAGAAAAATGGATCCCCAATTAGTTCAGCATGTTTTCTAATAAACAAGGTATCTGAGTATTCCCAATGGAAGAGTACCATTCCTTTCCCTTCTATAGATCATCTCTTCATGGACTAACATTTCTGCTAATAAAAGGAAGTATTGTTCATAATTTACTATGTGTCTGACATCAGGGGTGAAATAATTTAAATCGGGGAACTGGCAGAGAAGTTTTAAAATCCAGAGACAACATGAAATGCAATAAACAGCGAATAATAAAAACTTTATCTCAGCAGCCTTTGAAAGCAGGTTATTTTCAGAGAAAAGCACCAATAAGAATAAGAAACTGTGACCGCTACAAGCATTGAAAACATTTGCACATATGACTTAAATAAAAATCATGTAATTATTTAATAACTCAAATTAAATATTAGTGGAAAGATGGCAGTATCACAAGAAAAGAATTCACAAAGTTTAACTCTTCAAAACCAGGGTAGTATTATTTTATTTTCATTCATGGTAAAGCAATTAATTCTGTTGCCTCAGATAGTCAAAAATCTGATCTTTAGTACACAAATACAGACAGTAAGTATCCTACTAACAGCTTTTGATAGTTTATATAGTGCAACTTTTAGAGCTGCAAAGAATTAAAATGTATCCTATAAATGGTAAAATTATCCAGACTAGACTTTATGAGCTAATACTTCAAAGCTATTGCACTAATCACTGTCTCAATACCTTAGCAACTGTTGCTGGAAGCCTAAGATTTTAATAGTGAGTGCTGGTTACAAGTACGAAAAGTGACTTTAGGACTCAAAGTTGCATGTGTTTTAAAAAACGTTTTCACAAACCATACACATAGTTTTCCTTCACTGTGTCCTCTTCACAGAAAAGCTTGAAAATGTCCTTATCTGGCTGCTAAATGTTTTCCTAAGTGTTTAGCTCCAGCGTTTGCTTGATTCTGATGTATTAAATCATTCTCAGGTACACCAAAATTCCTTTTTCTACTCCAGACCTATATAGTTGATAGATTATTGGTCTATATTCTCACCGTTGTGGCTCCTAAGAGGCTATGTGTTAAAAGTTATCTGAAGATTTATCATTACTGTGGTGGTGCATCCCCCCCTGCCCTTTCCTTTCCCAGGACTGCTCATACAGGCCTTGGTCTTGTGCAATGAGCTGAGCAGTGAAGCACACCTTGACAGTATCAGACACAGGAGGGTCTTCCTTACCCTTTTACCCTTTTATTCTGTAAAATCAATCCTGTCTTGATTTTCCCTGATAGACTCCTTCCTACAGTAATAGCAACCCTTGTCATTTTTGAACCTTTAACTAAGTCACTGATTAGAACAAATTTTGTCGAATCACCTTGTTAATCAACTAATAATTGAGTTCTATCGAATATCACAATCTAATTCCATGATTCGCCATTGGGTGTAAATAAATTCTAGACTACTGTCAAATTACATTGTGTAAAGCCACTCAATTGCAACAAAAAAACCAACTTTGTGACAATTACCAAATCTTCACAAACGCAGTGACAATAATTTAAATCTTTAGTAAAAATTTTAAAACAGTGTTTCACTAAGAACTTTCTTTCAATATCTTCCTTGTTACAGATACCAACGAGTGAATTAGAGCTTAAATAAAAAGACCCTACACTACATTGCTACGCTGTCACATGTAGACAGCTCCAATAGATCTTGCATGAGGAGTATTCAGATGTGGTGTCCTAGATTATCATGACTTGTCAACATCAAAGCTGCAGTTCCTAGGCCCTATGTTTTCTCCAAACATCCTGACAGGTGCTACACTGCACCACATCCCAGGAGTCATGGATACACCAAAATCTCTCTTGATACCAGTGGTGATGATTTCCTATTGCTCATTCCACTTTCAGTTTGCCTGACCTGAGCCGTATGTGATGTGCACTGTCTCAGGGTTTCAGTTCACGTAGCCTTTCAGCATGCTTATCGAGCTCACTCTATGAGCTTGCTGCAACAAGCAGAGCTTGTGACACAGGGAGAGATGAGAGAAGGAACAAAAGGCCTCTGGATGCTCTACGTAGGCAAATTGTTGCAGCACAAGGGATCACTGTCAGTGAGGTCGACATGTTCATCACCTTTGGAGAGGTCTGCCAGACCTCTGGTCTGGCACACAAACAGTATTATCACACTCTGGAAGCAGGAAGCATAACTGAATCAGAGCTGCAAATGCAAATAGTACAGATTTCATCCAGCGAAAATCCCCAGACTTTCATTATTATTACAGTTAGCGTGGCTAACAATCACCAGAGAAAGTTCAGTAGACAAACATCAGTTCTGCTTTCTGTATGTATGATGCTCACCTCCTTTGCAACTCTGGTATTTACCTGTTGATCATATGAACATACTCGTCTCACTTCTGCATTAATTGTTCAGAATTTATTTCTGTCTTAACTGTTCCTGCTTTCAGTCAGCTGTTCCATTCAGGTCCTGCTGCTACGTTGTGCATAGCTTTTCTTTGAACACCCATGAGGATTTCAACTATGTCTAGTATTCCCACTCAGTTTCCACCAAAACTGTAAGGGAATCTGCATGTCTACCATTAAAGAAGGTTTGTCAGGCATGTTGCAAGGGCTTGTGAGACATGCCATGCCTGACAGACCCAACCAACATTCAATGTGGATACAAATAAATCATAACACAATGACCTATGGTGTACGTGAGCTGGGTTAGCTCTTGGGAACAACATATACAAACACCAACCTGGCGTGTCACCACCACAGAAAAAGAGAGGCAATCTCCTCAGTTTCAATAAACACATTGATTTTAATCAGTCCAAAACTCACCAGCATAAGGTAAAATCCTTCCTAGAAAAGAACAAGATATGGGGAATATCCATTAACTAACTGCCCCACAGATTTAATTAACAAGATTAGTCTACTCAGCCTGCTTTCCAGGTGCGCAGCCAGATGATTATTCCAAAGAACAGAGAATGCTAGAGGATCTGTTTTAGCAGCAAGCAGAGAAAGTGGGAGAGGGAGGGAGGAGGGAGAAAGGGAGTCACACTGCAACTGCAAAACTATTTCACTTTCACTGGCATCTTGCTGAATTTTATTCATTTGTAAGATATTTTTATTTAATTTTTGTTTGTTACCTTTTTTAATTAATTCCACCCATTTTTACCCATTTTTCCTCACAACTCAAAAATTATGTAAAATCCAAAATTAAAATAAGCAAACCATAATTAGATCAAAATTAGAGAATCTGCAATGACCTGCAATAACCAGAAGTGTCTGCCCATTTGGAGTAGTGAATTTAGGTCAAGGCAACAGGAACAAAATTACTTATGACACAAAGTGCTTAAGACTACATATAGAAAGAAGCAAGGAGAATACCACTTATTTCAACAAAAGGAGAAAATGCAGAAAAACTATAGTACATTTATGCTTACTTTCAAACTCTTTTCCTAGGACTCACTGAGAAGCAGATATAAAGAAGCATTTTATTCACCATATTATAATGTGTAAAACACCCAGTGTTTAAAAAAAGAAAGATAATAGAGGTAGGATTTCTACATTATGGGAATCATAAGAAAAGAAACAAAAATTATTTCCAAGCAAAATTACAGTTTTCATAGAGGAGTCAACATTGCACAGTTCATCCAAGACATCCATAATAAAGCAAATTCCCAGAAGCTGTACATAATTTGCAGGTAGCATTCATGCAGTTTCCAGCTAATCATACCACTTTTCCCTCAGCCACTCTGTCTTGTAAGTTCAAAGGAGTTAATATAGTCAGGGTGGGAAGGAGCGATTTGTAAAGGCTTCATTTCACTCTCCATATAGAGATGGAACTGGAAAAAAACTAATCCCAAGAGAAAAGCTTGCTAACAATTATGTCAAAGTCTTGGGAGGCAAAAATTTCTAATTGAGAAGACTGGTTTAGACAAAGGATGCTCTATCATAGATGAAAATAAATTAATGTGAGTACCATGTACTATTAGTATCGTGGGCTAGGAAAGAGAGAAAGAGCACTCTTTTTGCATAAGCAAAGGAGCCTGGTCAGTCAGGCTCAAAGCATTTAATACTCCATTAGAAAACAGCTCTGAGGACTGCTTGGAAGCTTTAGTTAAGATTCTCATTAATCTTTAAACATGCCTCATTCTGAAGCAATAATAATAATGAAGGAAAACACTGATCCAGGCCAAAAGCTTCTACTGTCACAAGATCAAGATTTTCTTTTATCTACAGAGAAATCCCACCACCAGAATACTAGTAATAAAACCACCAAAGATTAAAAACAAGTTACCAGAAACAGAGCAGTGAAGGGTACAATATACTTGATCAATGAATTGTGGAGCCTTTGTAATTCTTCAATTCTTTTGCCAAGTTCCCAGATAGAATCTCGTAATCAAAACAGAAAAGAAAACTGGGTTTTGGTTCCACAAGTCACAAAGGTCTCCTTTCGTGAGCAGCGGGGTAGTGTCCTCTGGCAGCCAAGAAACAATTCCCTCTCTCACACACACACTAGTATTAAAGAAGAAGAATAAAAGAAATCCCACGAATGTTTACACATTAAGAGAGTGACAATCAATTTAAAGATTTTTCTAAAAGATTGCTGCTGAGTCACTGTAGTGTGCCCCTAGGAAAAAGGGTTTTGTGCAGCACATTCTCCCCAGTCAAACAGAAGAACACCTAACGCATCTCTTCTCAAGACTGTCACACGTCACAGTTCAGTAAAAGCACTACAAAACTGTTACAACTTTACTTCTCTGTCAGTGTATACTCAACATAAAATAAGACCAAAAAGTTGTAGTCAATGAATCTGCAGGTAGTGCATAGTCTTCCATTACAATCTGAGGATATACTATATAGGAACATTACTATGGTGTTTGCAGAAAAAAAATCCATTCGCCTTCCTTTCAAGTCAATGCTCATGAGCCAATTTTTCACAGATTGAAAGTCACCCCAGATTTTTATGACTTAGAATGTCACAAAGACCCCAAGTTTTTTTTGGGGGGGGCATTTGTTTTGTTGTGTTTTATTTCTGTTCACTCATGAGGTAAAGTCTGCAGAACTGTCCAGTTGGTGTTTGCAGAAAAAAAATCCATTCGCCTTCCTTTCAAGTCAATGCTCATGAGCCAATTTTTCACAGATTGAAAGTCACCCCAGATTTTTATGACTTAGAATGTCACAAAGACCCCAAGTTTTTTTTGGGGGGGGCATTTGTTTTGTTGTGTTTTATTTCTGTTCACTCATGAGGTAAAGTCTGCAGAACTGTCCAGTTGTACTACTGGCTGAACAGGTGAAGTAGGGAAATGCTGACTTCCAGATAGGTCACAGATCTACCTATGAGCCACCCAACAATTAATTGAACTGTAGCTCCTTCATGGTCCTGTTTAGAAGCCTAGTGGGCACAGGTGCAGTCTTCTGTTTTTCTTCTCTGACAACAGTATTATCTAGTCTGCTCCATTTTTGATTCTCTCAAATTTGTGTCACATGTAAACTTAGAAAAATCATCAACGTGTAAAACCTAGATGATGACCCCTTTCCCCTTATATCCCATCTAAAAGCCTGTCTATCTGCAGATGCCATCTTCAGATGACAGATTGCAAGGTAAGGTGACATATTGCTTACATTACGCTTACAGTGTAAAAAGCATTCACACCAGCTGTTGTTTTCCACAGCTGGTTGACTCCACAGTTAGGTTGACTCCACAGTTACCTAAATGCAATCTGCAAAACCTGGTGAATGGACAAAATTCCCTGTTCAGTAGTTGTCCTGCCTAAACTTCATTATGGTTCCCAGTAAACACAGAGATGCCTAGAGTCGATCTAACTCTTTTTTAATGGTGCATCATCTGTTCAGAGTGTTAACAACTGATCCTGATGTTTGGTTTCCAGAGCTAGCCTTTTCTTATCATTCCCCAAATCTCATGCTTCACTGCACAGGAGCACTTTCTGACTGCTGTTTCAGGAGAATAGGTAAGAATTATTTGGGAAACTCTGTATATAAAGTACCTTTGTATCCCTTCTGTCATTGTTAAACAAAGCTGCTGATTGGGGCCTTAACTTTTCATGCCTACAGACTTTTTATGTTAACTTCTCCTGCAGAGTCTTTGTTTCTGTTTTAAAATGTATTCTAAAATGTTTTAACCAATTCATAGCCAAATAGCAATTTAAAAAAAGGAAAATATAGAGCACAAACTGGAGACCGGGGAAGAACCACAATGATGTATCAGGTCTAGGAAATCACTAACAATATCCATATCCTCAAGATATTACATGTGCTTTGCTCACTTTATTAACCATTATATCTATGCATCATACTACAGTGAACCTTGATGTGTACTCTTACCTACCATCCCAAGTTGGTATTGAATTATAATACAATTTGAACTTGGACAGTTGTCAACAAGACGAACTGTTGAATTTATGAATATCTTCAGCTGACAAGTGAAGTAGAATTTGCTGTGTAGCAAAGTATAGCCTTAATTTTCAAGTCAAAGATGATAACTGCTAAGGACTGGATTCTTGTCTGCTGTGGGGTTCCAGTCTGCAAAGGCCAGTCAGTGCCTGCAGCATACATCTGACCAGATTGGGAACTAGAGAAATAAAGCACAACCATAAACTTCTGTTATACAGTTTGAATCAGAAATCAAATGACACAGAGTTAGATGACCCCGCATGACATGGCAGATGAAAGCCTTGTTTCCCCGAGGCCCGAAAGGAAAGGAGCGTAATACAACCACTCACTGAAATTTGACCACAAACTTCTCCAACATTTTCTTAAACACTCTGTAACCACTTACTAAACCTGCCTGTCAGAGGTGAAAAAATAAATTCTTACTAATGTATATTTAACAATAAGTACATCTCCTAAATTAACTAGGGCCTTCCTGCTGCCCATGACTCTACTGTACAATATCCTGACCAGTTAGTACCACTGTAGGATTGTAAAATTACTGTGAAAAACACACTGGTTTAGCTTGCATCAAGATTGTGAACAGCAGCAATATTCCGAGACTGAGTGACAGTAACATTACTTAAATGAAGCACTAAGTTACATATACTGATGTTATCAGCACTTATTAGTATGATTTTTCAGGACTGTAGATTTGGGTGACTGCAAAAATAGGTCATAATTATATACATTTTGCACAATGAGAGGAGTAAGTTTGTTAGATGGTAGAGTTCTGTAAACATCACCTGGTATAATTTCAGAGAATGGTAAGTTTCCTTTAGCTTATGAAGAATTAAAACAGATTTTCAGTACTTGGAAAGAACTGCAAGGGGATGTATGTATATGCTTTATAGGCATACTTTATTAAGATATAAGTCAGGGAATATATACTTTATACAGACCCACTATCTATTATACGTATTTGCTATGTGTGTATAGATGTATACTATATACAAAGCATATATATACACACATACACTTTAGATATACTGAGACTATAATTAAAGAATATAATTTTATTTCACTTGTAAGAAAGATGCAAAACCGGTGTACTATTCATTACTGTGGTAGAGTTTATATGTGTTTGAAAGCACACTGACAGGTACCAAACACCAAAGCTGAAGCTGCTGTTATTGTGAAGAAGTGTTATATAAGCGGAAATATTCTTTCTAGACTCTTTATGAAAGTGAATTTTAAAACTTGACTGAAATACAGTTTTGAAGAAAGACTTCATGCAGTTTAGCATTTTCATCACAATGAACCAAACTCCCAGTATTCAAAACCGAAAAATACATCAGACAGTTGAGATAAAGGGAAGTACAGGAAAATGAAAAAAAAAAAAAAAAATGCTGAGAAAGAATATTTAATCTAATTTTGTCAAATAAATATTTTTCCTTCTTTAATTGTTAGTCTTTCTGAAAGTGTTGTTTCTAGGACTGAAATTTTAGCAGTTCTAGGCATTTATTTACAACTACTTAGGTCATCCTTGGTTTCCTTCTGACTTATTTATCAGGTTATTCAAGTTGCTGAATGTAAATGACAAGACCAAAATGGACATATATAGTCTATCTTACCAAAATTTGGGCTTCATCATGTGGAAGTATACACTCTTTGTAATAAGATTGTTTGTTTGTTTTCCAGTATACACAGATCTATAAGGTAAAGGTACAAGCAGCCTTGTTTATAAGGGGGTTTCTGTCTTGAAACAGATGTTATTGTACTGTAGTAATGGGTTCAAATCTTTCTTTACTTGATCTTCTGACCTTCTTACCCAACCTTCAGCTCAGGATTGCTCAGCTTCATGATAACTCCCTCGCATACCTCACTCTCTTTCTGTATGACATCAATACTTGGTTTCATAAATGCTGCAACATAAGAAGAAAGAAAAAAGAGAATGAATTGGTTTACAACAGTAATGACATTGAGAAAATCTGTAGAGAAGCTAAGAAATCAGTCTTTGCAGGATTTTATAAAAAATAATAACTTTTTCATTTTTATACTGATATTAGCATCATGACTTTTCTTATTTTTCTCATTATTTTCGTAAGCTTGCAAAGAAAGCTCTGTTGAGGCTGAATACCTATTTTCCCTGCTTTCAAAGTCATCCTGAAAAGAAAATGAGGCTTTAAAAGAAAGGCTATTGTGTGTGCATGTCTTCTGAACAGCAGGATTATTCCTACTGTTACATACTCTATACTTAAGAATGAGTGATCTAAATTTATACAAATCTATACACTAATTTTTAATGTACCATAAATGATAGTCAAAATTAGGCTAGTGTATTATATTTTGCCTGCAGGACATTCTTCTTTTGCAAGCAGAAAATTAAACCTGTTCCCATTATCTATTCTGTTTCAGTCTTAGGGCCTAGTTGTCACATAAGAACATGTCCAGTCTGAACTGATGGGCTTGTTTTGGTGTTTTTTAAATAACTTGATTCTCAAAGATGAGAAAGGCAGAATCCTCAATGTCATTGGATATATAATCTATATTTCTGTCAAAGAAAAGTGGAAGTTCTGATCTGAAGATCAGATCCTCCTATTCAAAAGTAGTTACTCCTGCAGTCTCTATTTTAAAAGATTTAATACATACATTTGAAGCACTGATTTGGTGTGCTTCTTTGTGTAAGGGAAATTTTAACTACTGTGTGCATGCGTAAGCACCAGATACTGCAAAGCAACTCCTAAGCAGACTTTTCCAAGGTCAGACTCTTCTTTATGTCTTTGAGTCATTGAGATAAAGGTTAGTTATCTAGATTATCTTTCTGCCCGGTCCCATAACATACAGAGGTTGGGAGTCTCAGAACATGCCATGACTTGTATATAAGGTATGTACCTGAATCTCCTTTGCTTCAAAAGGATGGTGTGGGAAAAGGTGTTGTTCCTTAGCCCTGCTCTGTCTGGACTGGAAGCTAGAAAGTACTCTCCAAGTCACAGTAAAAATGTTGTCTTGTTTACCATTAAGGGACAAATGAGACTTTCTTTAACCTTACTTGTGTTCTGGGAAAATTCTACAGTATTGCCTCTTAAGAAAACCATGACTTGCTGCTTTCCTTCATATTCACTTTCCACAATTGCTAAGGGCATTATACATGACATGGACTGAAAAGTCATGGATTTTCATAGCCTGAACAGAAACTCAAATTTTCATAGAAGATCCCCATGACTTTGAGTAATTTTCAGACTTTTCAGTTACTTTTAGTTCAGAAGATTCTCGGCTACAATCAGATTGCAAAAACAGTGAGGCAAACAAATTAGAAGTTACTGAAGAGGAATGTTTCTAATAAAAAATACCAGAAGCTAAAGAAGCCTATGATAAGTTGCATCTTAGAAATCGAATGCAGACTATTCAAAAGTCTGTACAAAATCAGCATTGTGAACCTACATATATTTTCATTCACAGTTACAGCAAGTTCAAATACATTACTGCTTTCTTGTGGGAAAAAAAAAAAAAAAAAAACAGTGAAAATAAATTTTAAAAAAAGAAAGAATTTCAAGTTCTTTCAACACCAAGAAATTATACAGCTTATTTCTCAGTTTTCATATGTGGTATTAATTACTTGGGTTTGTGTTTTCGATATAGAAATCTTTCTTATGTTTGATCAATGAAGAATGAAATTTGACTTTATATCCTGGGGTTAATTTTTAAAATATTTACACTTCAGTTTTTGTGAAATACTTTTTTCTAATCCTGAAGTCTTGAAAAACAATCTTTCTTCAATTAAATTATCTGACCTAATGATAATTTTATGACTAGTATTCATATTGCTAAAACATATAAGAGAATGAATTTCCAATTAATATAAATTTCAGTTCATAAATATGAACAAGTATTCTAACCGTATGCTTGAGAACCTTTTAAAACTGAACAAGAAATTAAAATAAAAGATGTACAAGGTATTCTCTGGCTAACAATAGTTCAGGTGGCAATCTGAACCAAGTTCTGCAGAACAGATTAAAAAATGTAAAGAAATCTTTATTTCCTTGCCCAGTTACATTAACAAATATAATGCTTTCCTGTTCTTGAAACAAAGAAAAATATGTTTCTTTAGTATTTGGAACCAGTCTTTAAATCTGAACACACTTTATATGGCAGAAATTGGGGGGCTGTGCAAGTACATCATAATTTAAAAATATAGTATTCAAATGCTCTGATCTTTTTCTCCATTTCCTCTGAAAATGTAAAAGAATTTTTACAATGAAATCTCTTTTCATTGTTCCTGTAAATGATCTCTTTCTCCACTGTTCCTGTTTCACAACTTCTGCTCATAGAGAAGAAAAATCTTCAACATTTTAGGAGACATTAATTCATAAACATCAGTAAATTACATTCTTTCCTTTAAACATTTTTAGTTTGCATTCTTAGATCAATATCATCAGCCTTCTAGCACAGTAAAAATTAAATAACTCTTCAGAGTTTATCGGTGCTTAGGAAAAAAATTCATTTCAACATTTGGGGAGGCTCAAAGTGGAACCTGATGTATTCACAGTGTTCCCAGTCTTTTCTCTGCCATCTTTGGGAATAAATCCTTAGTTTAAAAGTTTTACAAGAGCAATCACACTATAAAATAGTGTAATGATAGTTCTTGTCATTGATCATGACTTACTGTACTTTCCATAGAGATCTTCAGAATTTACTTGATTTGACTTGGTAGAAAACAAGTCAATAGGCGAAAATTGGTAGGCCTGTAGGTCCCACGTATAAGATACAACAAGAAATATTCTTTAGGAGTAGTTTTTCAATAGCTGTAGTTGTTCTTGAGGATTTACATAGGTTCGTATGAAACCAATTAAAGTAAACTAATAAGAAGTCAAGACTGTCTCTGTTGGACTTCTGCCTTATATAACGTTCTGCTCAAGCCAAAATGAATGTTCTTGATTGTTCTGCACATTATGAGAAAGCAACTACAATAAAACCAGCTATTGCTTAAGTCAACTGCTCTTTTGTTTGAGAAGAGGTTTCATCCTGGTCAGCAGCTGGACAGTTCTCAGTCCCTCATACTTTGGGGCACTGCGGAAGTCAGATGTTATCTTTTGACTCAGGAAGAAACATTCTAGGTTGAAAATTACTCATACATTGCAGAGTTTTTATTCAGAATATGTATTTTATAACCCAGTGTTTTTATATATATGCTAAAGTTTTACCAACTAGCAGCTTGACACTAGGTTTTTCAAATGTATTGCAGTATATACAGACGCCATAAAATTGTCTCTCCTTCCATGAGAAAACTATCACTTTTTGATTCATTGCAGATTCAGAAGGGAAGTATAAACATGTGGGAGTACAGGAAGGGTGAAACCCACAGTCTTTCCAGATCACATAATGAAATTTACTTCTGAAGGATGTCATACGTCAGCGTATTATATTTATATTAAAAAAAAAAAAAATAGTGACACTTGAAAGCAGAAATTAACTGTTAAACCACAAAACAGGTCCAAAAATATTTTTGTCTATGGATCATCATTTTTATAAAGGAAAGGGATATACAGAGACCTTTATACATCATATTAGCTTCCTTACTCAGCACCAGATTCTTAAGAAACTATGAGTTATATTCACTGTTGCCATTTCAGACATCTAGAAGTTGTACAGCTGAGGTGAATGCCTCTTTTAATCTTCAGTGGAGAGAGGCTTTTAGGATTGAATGGTTCCCTTTCTTTAAGTGCCTGTGTCTCTTTACTAGTACCAGAGGAATCACAAAAGGAATGATTTAGTTTTATACTTTCAGACAACGAAGTTACCGCCAATATATCCCACAGAGTGACAACTTAGCGCTCTGCTTTGCCAAGCTGCCAGTCAGCTGATCAGTGGCACTTATCGGGATTAGGTTTAAAATTTCTTTCCATCTTAAGTATTAGTTTTAGTAACCAGCAGACAAAAAGATAACCATACTTTCATTCCCATCTGAATTATCCTTAAATGAATAGCATTATTGGGAATGGAATGTAACCTCAAAAGAGATGTTACTATTGTAAAATGTTAAATCCAGAATATATAGCTGGGTTTCAGAATGTACAGCAAGCAATTTGTAATTCCTAATATAGAGGATTTCCTCACAAGATAGAAACAGAATAACGTAATACAAGCACATAGGGCAGGAAACAGCATAGGAAACATAATTTGAAATAAACTCTCAACAAATCACATACAAGTTGACCTTGTAAATAAAAGTAAGATTGTGATGTTACTTTTGTTGAAAACAGAATAATAATAATGAATGTTGGAACACAGTGTTGCTTCTGGTAGTCAAATTCAGAGGAAGTTTGCCTTTGGATTCAGTGAAAGTATACTCAAAGTCCAAGATGACATTTTCTCCACTGAGTTTCTCCACATGAAAATATTTTATGTTTGTATATTGCTCTTTTCAATACTACTAGGTTGATGACAATATGCTTTTCAAGAAATTTAAGAAATAGCATGATAAAACTTGTCATTAAATATCCAAGTTTATATGGGGGCTCTTGTTTAATAATTTTATAGAATAAGTCAAATGAATGTGCCAAATTTCTTTATGTTCTTTCAAAGTAAGAAGAGAAAATAATTTCTATCACACAATGCTTCCTCAAATATTTTCTTTAATTTTATTTCATTAATCTCATTCAAAAACATAATTGTCACACTTAGTCACTGGTATTGTTATTCATATTTTTCTTTATGCAAAAGTTGAAAAGGATAATCTCTTCTGGGGAGAGAAATTCTATCCAAGTGAAAAATTTGCAGAAGTATGTGTCTCCCTGCCTTTTTCTGTAGGATAAAATGAGTTACCATTAGCTGGCCTTTGCCTTTAGCATATCCAAAAGAAATACTTCCTATCACTGAAAAGAAATCAGTGTGTTTGGAGAATATAATTTTGAGCTATTGTTTATTGTGTTTCCCAAGTTTATGAGGAATTATAAAAGAAACTGTATTTTGGCAGAGCAAGTCCAAGACCGCCTCAT
>JMFS01057422.1:0-38443 GCA_000699545.1 Podiceps cristatus | reverse complement strand
CCTTTCTATGATTCTATGATTCTACACAAACAAAGAAACAGGTCATCTTGTTTTCTAGAAAAGCCCCCTTGAAATTTTTAAGTGTTTTCTCATCTCATTGCTTGTCTGACCCAGAAGTCCTAACCCTCACATATTTTCATATTAAAAACTGAGCATCAGATTGGTTTGAGTATCTCAGTTTGGATCATAGAAGATTCTGCTCTAAACTGTCGGAATAGATGGAACATTTAAAAAGCAATAATAAAAGCTGAATAACAAGAAAACAATAGCAAGGATCAAGACATTTTACAACAGAGGCATCTAGCTGCCTTTTGTGTTCTACTTAATAATTATCCATCTTTTACGTAAAGGAATAAAACTGCTGAACATAAGAGTGGTTAGAATCTTGTTATGTACTCTGCATTTTAGTAAACAATATTTTGATGCTAGCTTTACAGAGACTATGTCTTTTTGAAACACTGTTGTGCAAGGAATCGCAAAGGAAAAAATATAACATTTAAGTCACACTGCTGAAAATTTACTGTTCTTCCTGTTTTTCAGTTTTATAAAAAAGGACATCTGCAATTTTTAAGGGCTCTGACCAGTAGACCAGGCTGATGCTTTTTACAGGTAATTTTATTGTAAGACTCTTAAAAGAAAGGGATTTTTAGCTCCTTGATTTGATAATTTCAAAATTTCTCTTTATGGAAACACAAAATTTAGGAGAAAAAAGAAAAAGGAAATAAAATGAAATTTCCTGATACATTAAGGGACTCATTCCAAGTGTATAACCTTAACACCTTTTCAATTTTTCTTTTTCTTTAGAAGTCAAAGCATATAAAGACTACACCAAAATTAATAGTTCACTACTGCAAGCTGCTAAACAAGTTTGTTTACATTTGTTTCAGTGAGGTTCTGCACTGTGTGGGCATCGCTGAGAGCACTGTGGCAATGTGGACCGAATGTTCAGGAGCTGCCCCTATGAGGTTTTCCCAGAATTGAGATGAATTCCTTCTGAGTATTTGTTAACCATGTGAACTAGAGTGACAAGTGACACTGGAGTGTCACAGTAGCACTTTGAGAGAACTCTACACTGTTCTAGGGTCTACCAATATATCAGTAAAACAGTAGCCATGGTTCACCTCTTCTCTCCTGTAATATTAGTCATTTCTTCTAGATACACAGCTTGCTATTACTGAAATCCTAATTAAAGTCCATCACTAAGGTTTTTGCTATTGTCTACTTATGTATTTGTACATAACTAGGCAGATTAGGTTTACTTTTAAGGTTTCTTAGAAACGTTGCCTATAGCTTACAGACATATGTGTAGAGTCAGAAAGTGCTGTAAAGGAACAGCAACAAAACAGTTCCTGCTGGCATACTGTAACGGAGTAATCAGAATAAACACCAAGAAAATAAATTACTTTACTCTTGACAGTTAAATTGCTCAACCTTTGATTTTTTCAGCCTTAAAATAAAGCAAATAAGGCTCCTTGAGTGTCTGTTGTGATGATGGTATTTAAGACAATTTGGGATTATGATTTGTAACATATTTTTGTATTTTCAGCTTTATAGCTTCTTCTGTCTGTAAAGAATTGGTCTCTGGAACTAAAGTTGGGATGTACAGAGAAAAGGATTTGCACATGTCAATTGAATTAAGAAGGCTTTTTCAGCTCCATAAGAAAAATGTCTAATGCATGAACTAAATTGTATTTAATTGGCTAATTTTGTGAGTGCTCTGAAGTGCAAGCACAGTATCAGTCTTAAATGGTGTTATTAAAATAAACGATCTCTTTATTACATGATTTATGAATATTTAGAAACCTAAATACCTATTGAAAAAGTGTACATTTTTCTTCAGTAGGGGCTACAACTGACACATTTTTAAATTTTTATGTACCCATAGCTACTGAATGATTTTTGTTAATCTTATAAATATCCAAGTACATTTTTAGACCTCTTAATCACCTGTTTTCTTTTATCATTCTTTTTATTTGATTAATTTTTGCCATGGCTTAATTTTACCCCTAGCTTTTGTATTACAGGAGAAGGTGTAGAAGCGATCATGACACAAAATAATACATGGCCAAATTCAAGTAAATCTTAATGGGGTAATATTCACCTTTATGTCTGAACTAACGCTACTTCATCATCCAAGGGAATACTGGTGACTGAAGGTAATCCTTTATAGTCAGCATCCTATGGTATGTCACACTTTTGTTTCAGGAGTTGTTCTTTTTTGTTTTGAATCTTCTTTGTATTGGTAATTGATCACTCCTTTTATATAATTTGTGCAATACCATTTGACAGCAAACAGCAATGTAAAAATCTACCAGTAAATGAAAAAAGCTGCCAAAAATCAATCTTCAATAAAGAAGTTGGTTTGGGAAACAAACTTGAAATCAAGAATCCCCTTAAATTAGATTTTTAGGCTCACTTATGTATTTTAGACCTACAACACAGCGGAGAGACACCAGTAACATGGGAAATGTGAGTTTTGGAACAGTTCCTAAATTTCGTTTCTTGCATATCTTGGAGGTCAAGGTACTTACTTTTTTAGGAAGGTACAAAACCATTGGAAATCAATGAAAAGACTTAGACTTTAATGAAGCTAGGTTCTGTAACAGCATCGTGCTCATCGCTTGGATTGTAGCGAGCTTTCATGCCAGCTGACTCTCACAGTCTCATTATCAGAATTTTGCCTTCACTTCCCCCTACTGCTTCTTTTCTTGCTCTCTTTTCACATAAGATATGTCTCCCACTGTAAAAGCGTAACTCACACTTTTTTTTTTTTTTTTCCCCCATCCCTTTGGTAGTGTTGCAGACAATCCTAGTGTGAAACAAATAAGTAAATAGCATAATGCTGGAGCAAAATCATAAAAGGCCTTGCTCTTTTTTTTCAGCTGCCCTGGATAGCTTGTTTCACAGATTGTCCCATATCACATTTCTAAAAAAATATCAGAGAAAACTAAAGATGTTCAACACAAATGCAATTTCCATGGTAAAATTGTAAGGTTGCAGTGAAGCTGGTTTATTCACTGGAAATTTCTGTATGTGCATTTTGCTCTCTTTTTCCTGCTTCCTTTACCCTTTGGTTTGCATAACATCGTAGATAGCTCAATGTATATATTAAAAAAAATTTCTTCCTTCCGGAAATTGTTTGGTATCTGTTTGCCCTTGTTGCTTATCCCCCCTTGATTTCAGTGATGTCATGAAACACCGTCCGTTGCCACGGCAACGATCAGCGGTGTGTGGCATGAGCTGCGATGATTACAGGTCTGCACTGCTCCACTGTTTTTTCCAGTCAGTTCACAGAGACATCTTTTGTTTCACAGTGTATTCCAAGTTATGTTATTAACACACTTAACCAATTTTGTGCCTATATAACTGCCTTTCACTGTAGAAACTACATTCCCCAAAGGGCTTCCCGTACACCCTTTTGTGTATGTGCAGAGACGCTGCTCAAGCTAGCATTTGTGTCTTTGAGTGGCATTACCTTATATGTGTAGAGAAGGGCATGTGGAAGGGTTAACTTCTCATGTGAAAGAGCACTTAAGACAATTCTTCTTTCAAGGCCTAGAGGCAAACGGGCCCAAGCAGGAAGAATGGGATAAATTGTGAGTAGCTATTAAACAAGGGGGTGAGTGCTGTGCAGGGGGTTTTCCCTTAACAAACACTGTCACAGAAATCCTCCTCATTCTTTTTCTTTTCTTTTTAAGAACAAAGATTGAGCTGTGATTTGCAACCCACATCCATGTTCTGAAAGGTGAGAATTTCCTGACGACATCTCTGCCTGCAGAACTCTGATTCAGCTGTTGGAGACACACAGCCATGGCTCAGCCTTTCTCACATGGCCTGTATCAAACATGTCTTCCTAAGTTTATTTAGTTACAGTTTGTATTTGGAAGGAAGGTGGACAAAAAAAACTCATTCTGCTTAATTTTAGGATCGTCAGTGCCTCATACCAAGATGTAAACTGTGAGCTCTCATGCACAATTTATTAATGTAAAATAAGCTCAGCAAGCATTTATCTACACTTTTGCATTGGGTTAGCAAATTATTTTGTCAAATTGTTCCCATATGCTTGCCAAGCACTATAAAAAAACCCACAAAGTTTTCTGCTTGCCAAGTATTTACCCTCTCCAAACTTCATGACTATGCTATTGTATGTAGTATTTTTTTGAAAGATGGGGGGAGGAAGAATACAATTTTTCTATCCATTCCTTGCCTCCCATTAAGTGCATAATTGAATTTCCCTTTCTATCCCCAACCCACCCAAAATCCTCATGAAAACTAATGAACAAAACCTGCAGAGGTGAGAAACAAAACAGGTGGGAGGAAGTGTTCTGCTGCGTGGTGCAGAGGTGCAATACTCCTGCACCTTGGCAACGCTGCCAAGGAAAGGATCCATGCATGACTTTGTATAAATCCTTCCTGCTTTCAGGGCTGTGGGACTCTCAAATATGTTTAGCTTAGCAAATCATGTGGTGCAAAAGAGTGGATGCATACAGCAAAAGAGTTAGTGTGCTCCTGAAGCACATCTTCTGGTTTTGTTGCAACCAAAGGTTGTAGAAAGTGAGAGTTTGTCCACTTGAGACCAGTGTACAGCAAATAGGGACAAAGAGATTTACTTCAGAAATGTTTTTCTCATCTGAATTGAAATTTAACCCTGAATTGAAAGCTGCCCAGGGATGTTATAACCCTTGTTACTAGTGCCTTTCTTTAAAGGAAAGCCACTTTGTTTGTCATAATTTTTTCATTAAAAAAAAAAAAAAAAAATTAAAAAAAATGTGCTCACATTCTTTCATCCATATTTAGATGACAGGTTACCTGGGGGACTTCAAATATTTCCAGGATTTTCTTTGTTCCCCAAAAGAAACTTTAATTATATTTGAAAAATATCATGGAATAATATATTTTAGACTGTATTAACATTCCTACCATAATATCTTAAAATACTTGAAGAAAATACCTCACATTCATTCCTTAATTCACCCTCAAAATGGGAGACAGGGAAAGAAACCTGCTTTTGTTATAAAGCAAGTCAGCCAAACAATTCCTCTACATGTTCTTTCCCCTTCAAAAAACCTACAAGAAGTGGTCATAAATATGTGATGAAATCCATCAATTAATTTGGCCAGTTTATATTACTGCTTTAAAAATCAGTGATAAAAGGAAGGATTTATTACTCCTCTGCTGGAATCAAAGATTCTCTTTGGTAAGCAGTGATCTTTCTCTGTCTCTCTGAGAAAACAGTTTACCTTAAGATCACTGTACATTTTTAAATTATATAATGGGATTTTTATATATATATATAAATAAACTATCCCTGATATAACCTGGCTCGCATTTTCTTCTCCAGTCTTCTATTTCTTGACAGTACGGAGGTGAACTGCTATAAGAATTAGAAGTTTAGAAATAACTTTTTAATCTCCAAAGGACATGAACTTTTCAAGCACTGGTTTTATTTTTCTTTGGTAAGGAAGGTGAACTGGTTTGTTTATTTCTACTAAATCCTTATGCTTCTAGGCACAAACAAATGTGGTCTGCTCCTGGACTGCAGGTGAAGGCTGCTTTCTGTCATTTATTTCCATCTTCTCTATCTGTTGCTTTTCTAAGGCTAGAAATAAAAAGGGAAGAATGAAGAATATCCTCACATATCCTATGGTAAACTGTCCTCTTTCTTCTAAATTTCTGTCCTTCCTGAGTCTCAGTAGTATATCAATGTGAATCGTGTGCTCGCATAGCGAGAGAACAACAGCATTTGTGCATGAGCGTTAGTCATGAATTCATTTGGGATTTTGACATAAACTTGTAACTAGTCGTGTATCTAAGAATGCTGTTGCCCTAACACATCAATTAATTATACAATACAATGAAATCATAGAACCATTGCCGATTATTTCCCTGTTTAAATGTTTGGCATCTAATCAATGAAATGAGACTATAGCAAAACCCAGATACTGATGTAAATTAGCCTGATTCTTTCCACTGAATACACGTTTTTGGGTTGTACTTCTCTTTCTCATTTCCAGCTCCTATCCTGTGGAAGAAAAGCAGATAGTTAGTTACACCTTCGCAGGTCTCACTAGTTGATAAACATTTGTAGCTAATGGTCTGTCAGTCAGCAGAATTTAACTAACAAAGGAATGGATTATTTATAAAAGGATGCACTGTCTGGAGCCTCAGTATCTGAAAGATTGCAATTTCTGTTTTTATTTACCATATCCTGTGTATCTGACCCAGTTTTGTTGAAGAACGGGTTGCATAACTTGAAGGTACATAAATAAGCCGCGTGCAGGCAGAGCTGGCGTTGGCAGAGTCTGGCTCTGCTGCCCTGTGCTCTCTCCCACAGCTACAGGAATAAACTGCTCTGTTCTGACCGCATCTCAGTTGCAATTCTGGTTCCTTCTGCAACAACCCCTTTCCACTAAGGAACCAAAAATATCCGTTCAAAATACCAATTATCTGAGCGTAGGCTGATAGTAAGTCGAACTAGCAGGGAGAGGTAGCTTCCAAACACTGGGTAATGTCTCTTTATTCAGGCCACTGATGTGAGGATTGGGTAAATACCCGATGGCGTTCATGCACCTGTACTGATGCAAGCACTCACAAGGGCGCAGAGAAGACATCGAGGCTGTGCTTTCTTTCTTCATTCTCCTAATATCATTTGAAGCAAGTGATCATCCACTGGGAAAAATCATCTAGGAAATGTTCCATGTGTGTTGTGGCTGTGATTAGCTGGCGTAAGTGAGGAGCAAATTGCTGTCACCTACTAGCATGATTAATACACAAACAATACTAAACACATATTTGGTATTTTAACGGGTATTTTGTCAACTAGCATAAATGAACCAATACATATATTTTGTTAAAATCACGTCTGTCTCAGTAATAGTTGTGGCAAGACAGTTTTGGTGTCTGTATTCTGCTTAGGAAAGAATACTGTTCTCTCTTGGCATGGAGCAATTTATTATGTAAACATCACAGTGCTCCTAGTCCCTACTAAATTCCACTTAAGATTTGCTGAAGGTCTGCTGGCCAATATCATAACAACACTGAAGTATCTAAGCATTATTACTATATCAGCTACTTGCTGTTGGGAGGGGGAGATATTGTGCCGATGGTTTAAAAGATTTTTCTTTCCATGTCAGAGCTAGCTGAATCCACAGGAGAGAAAGACTTGAAATGTATCATCTATTCCTCTAATAATGATGCTTTATCTCTTTCAAATGAGGAAAAATGTTTAATGCAAATGGTTGTATGCATGAAAGATACTATTATATGGAACACTTGGGATTTCTTCAGAGACCTGTATACTATAACTGGGTGCCTCAGGTGATGTTAACTTTTTGACTAAAGTATTGAAATTTTCTTCTGAAGAACAAAGGGTATCGTTTCAACAGATTTGTATATTTCACTGGGCTTTTTATATTGAATTTGTCAAGTTCATCTTTGTAACCAAAGATTTTTACATTGTCTTTTTGGTTTGTATTTTGCATTTTCTTCTTTCTAGCTTTTTTTCTGTCTTTCTCCCACAAAACTCAAGTAACTGACACCTGTTAATAAATAGTCCTCTTAACAAAAAGGAGTGAAATAACCTCTAATCTTGGCTAAAATGGCAAAGGTGAAATAAATAAAAATACTTATAAATTTCTACCTTCAAATATTTTGCCTTTTACTTTTATTCCCTAGAACTTCATCAAGGTAGTTATCCACAGTTACAGAAGCAGTATATCCTAAAGACACACAGCAAACACATCTCATGCAAAACTGAAATTAGGATGCATCATAAATACATCTGATAGCAAAAGCAGGATCTTCTATCTATACTTTGACTTCAGGGTCCCTTTCAACTTGTTGTTTCTCACATTATTCAGAGTAATTCCAGTGAGTCTATCAAAAAATAGATCCATACTGCAGGTTACACCAACCACCAGACAGTAAGCAGATCTAGATGTCTCTCCTTGTTTTGAAATCTGTTCAGTAATTTTCCTCTCTACTGTGAAAGCATAAAGAAAAAGGTTCTTTTTTGTTTTTCTTAATTATAATCTCATTCAGAAAAAAACCTACTTGTTTTTTATCTGTAGAATGTACGTTCTTATTTTTAATACTTTATGTGGTTTAAGTATTTATAATACTTAATACCACCAGGTATTAAGCAGCCTTAGATCCTAATGCAAACAGAACTTAAGATGCAAGTTAGAAATTACACTGCTTTCCTGTGTCTAAGAAAAGAGGCAATCAGCTTTATGATGTAAGGCAGAAATGTGACTTTAAGTAACTATGATATTTCCACCAGCTGTAATTTGCATATATTTTTTTCCTTCTAATTATTATCAAGAAAAACAAACAACCAAACAAAAGAAACAGACAAACAAAACAAAGAAAACTTAAAAAGCAATCAATTAAAATTTATGTTGACTGAAAAATTTTTCATGGATAATTGAAATTGGGTGATATAAAGCCTTTATTTAAGGAAAATATATATATATATTTTTTTTTTTAAATAGCAAGTAGTTAGCTATTATGCTTGGAGTTAAACATGCATGAAATAAAATATTTCATTGAGCTGCTCTGGAACATACCATCTAAAGTTAGTTCAGTACAATTTGATTCTACTGTTTTAGCTGAAATCTTTCTACATGGATGATATGAGCACTCAGATGAATGCTATGTTCGGGTCCTCATGCTATGTTACAAATATATGATCTGGCTATCAGGAACAGTTAGGAGTGCTGGGTTCTTGAAATCTATGCCAGGACAGAAAAATGAAGTTTGTTTAAAGAATTTTGAGCCAGTTCAGAAAACTTTTTGTTCAGAAACATTTTGTTTCAATATTGAATATGTTGGGAAAATTAATGTATATGAAAAAGATCTTTTTGTACACCATTTTAGAGGTATATCCCTGAAATACATATTAAATTTTACTTTTCTTCCCTGGTTCTTGACAGAATATCAACTTTCAATTTTATTCAATATTACATATTTCCAGTCTAGTTAGACCTCTTTATGATGCAAAAATAAGACAGAATTTATGATTTTCTTGTCCTAACAATAAAGTACTCCAGGGAAGGCAAAGCTTCTACTTAGAATCATAGAATGGTTAGGGCTGGAAGGGACCTTGAAGATCATCTAGTGCCAACCCCCCTGCCATGGATTAGATTATTTTATCTACTTATTCTACTTATCTAAACAGAAGAGTTGAACTTGGCTTTTATCTTTTTCGGCTCTACACTCTTGTTACAATAGTAAAAATCTCTCTTTAGTGAATATCACTTCAAACCAACATGGACAATATAAGGCAGAACGAATCCTATTAAAGCAAAACAAAAACTGCTTCAGCCTTATTTGGCTTAAGCTCTCCCATTAACAAACAGAACAAATCAGTGTAAGAGATACAGCAGAAGTGGCCAAGAAATAGTACAATGGAAGAGCTTTCTACTTTTGATACGGAACAATCTCCACTAGCTTATTTTTTACAATGGATTATAAATTTTAAAACACTCATAAATGAATTTTAAAAGTGAGTTCAGAAGCCTAGATACAATAATATAGGAGATGAAGAGGAATAATAGATAATTCCACAGCTAAGCAAAAGTAAACAGACTGGGTTGTGAAGGTGTCCAAGCATTTATATTCCAGCATTCTGTAAATTCAGAATGATAAAACTACATTAGATGTTTTTAAAGTCTTTTAGAAAGAAATAAACAGGATCAGAATTTGAGTATCAGGGGGAAAAACAAACAAACAAACAAACAAACAAATGATGAGGCATTCTACAAGTGGCTGGCAGAAGTCTCACAATCGCTAACACTTGTTCTTGTGGGAGACTTCTATTTACCAGATGTCTGCTGGAAATACAACACAGCAGAGAGGAGTCTGGGAGGTTCATGGAGTGAGTGGAAGGTAACTTCCTGACACAGCTGGTGAGTGAGCCTACCAGGGGAGGTGTCTCGCGTGGCCTACTCTTTATGAACAGAGAAGGACTGGTGGGAGATGCCATCTTGGGCTTAGCAATCATGAAATGATAGAGTGCTCAATTCTTGGTGAAATAAGAAGTGGGGTCTGCAAAACCACTACCATGGACTTCCAGAGGGCAGACTTTGGCCTGTTTAGGACACTGGTTGAGAAAGTCCCTTGGGAGACAGTCCTGAAGGGCAAAGGGGCCCGGGAAGACTGGACGTTCTTCAAGAAAGAAGTCTTAAAGGCATGGGACCAGGCTGTCCCCAGGTGCCATAAGATGAACCAGTGGGGAAGACGACCAACCAGGCTGAACAGGGAGCTTTTGCTACAACTCAGGAGAAAAAAAAAAAAAAAAAGGAGAGCTTACCACTTCTGGAAGAAGGGGCAGGCAACTCATGAAGAGCACAGGGACCTTGTTAGGTCATGCTGAAAGGAAATTAGAAAGACAAAAGCCCAGCTAGAACTCAGTCTGGCCACTGTTGTAAGGGCCAAATACATTAACAAATACATTAACAACAAAAAGAGAGACAAGAAGAATCCCCCTCCTTTATTGGATGCAGAGAGTGACATGGCCAACAAGGATGAGGAAAGAGCTGAGGTATGTAATGCCTTCTTTGCCTCAGTCTTTAATAGTCAGACCAGTTATTCCCAGGGTATTCAGGCCCCTGAGCTGGAAGACAGGGTCGGAAACCTGAATAAAGCCCCCATAATCCAGGGGGAAGCAGTTAACGACCTGCTACGCCACCTGAGTTATACACACAAGTCTATGGAACCAGATGGGATCCACCCAAGAGTACTGAGGGACCTGGTTGAGAAGCTTGCCAAGACATTCTCCATCATTTATCAGTAGTCCTGGTTGACAGGTCCCAGATGACTGGAAGCTCGCTGATGTGATACTTACCTGGCAGAGGAGACACCATGATCGGGCTGGTGGTTTTCCCAGGGCGAGGCTCATCCCTTGCACTCCAGGTGTGCTGACCCCTGTGATTTCCCCAAATGTGGGAAACTCAACTGCATAATTTTTGGTAGTGGGTGACTGCGTTTGCGCTCTACCCTGGTGCTTTCTGCCAGAGGCTCCAGGTAGGGCCATTGTCCCCAGCTGCAGTGTAGAGCACATTTTTCACATCTTGTTCCACCCAAACTGGTCCTAGGGACACTGCATGAACTATCTCCTCTTTAATTTGTTCAAAGGCTTGTCATTGCTCAGGGCCCCCTTTGAAGTCATTCTTCTTGTGGGTCACTTGATAGAGAGGGCTTACAATAGAACTGTAATTCGGAATATGCATTCTCCAGAAACCCATTTCAACCCTAGAAGAAAGGGTACGTGAGTTGAAAAAGAAAACAATCCCAAATAAGGGCTCTTCCAGGAAAAGTGTTGCTCCGGTTTCCAGTGATCAGTTCCCCAGATGGGGGTAGAAGGTCTTCTGATTCGTACTTAGAAGATGTGAGTAATAAGGGCCAGAAGGAAGATCTGGGGAACTGCAGGCCTGTCAGCCGGACCTTGGTGCCTGGGAAGATTATGAAGCAGTTCATCTTGAGTGCGCTTTTCAGGCGTGTGTAGGACAACGAGGGGACTGGGCCCAGCCAACATGGGTTCATAGAAGGCAGGTCCTGCTTGACCAACCTGACCTTCTTCTATGACCAGGTGAGCAGCCTAGTGGATGAAGGAAAGGCTCTGGGCTTTACCTATTTGGACTTCAGTTAAGCCTTTGATAGTGTCTCCCACGGCATTCTCCTAGAGAAGCTGGTGGCTCATGGCTTGCATAGGTGTACTCAACAGTGGGTAAGTAACTGGCTGGATGGCCAAGCCCAGAGATTTGTGGTGAACGGAGTTAAATCCAGATGGTGGTCCATCAAGTGGTGTACCCTAGGGCTCAGTTTTGGGGCTGGTCTTTTTTAATATCTTTATTAATGACCTGGATGAGGGGATTGAGTGCACCCTCAGTAAGTTTGCAGATGACACCAATTTGGGCGGGAGTGCTGATCTGCTTGAAGGTAGGAAGGCTCTGCAGAGGGATCTGGACAGGTTGGATCAATGGGGTGAGATCAACTGCATGAGGTTTAACAGACCAAGGGCCAGGTCCTCCATTTTGGTCACAACACCCCCAGGCAATCCTACAGGCCTGGGGAGGAGTGGCTGGAAAGCTGCCTGGAGGAAAAGGACTTGAGGGCGTAGGTCGACAGCCAGCTGAACATGAGCCAGCAGTATACCCAGGTGGCCAAGAAGGCCATCAGCATCCTGGCTTGTATCAGGAACAGTGTGGCCAGCAGGGGTAGGGAAGTGATTGTCGCCCTGTACTCGGCACTGGTGGGGCCACACCTCGAGTGCTGTGTTCAGTTTTGGGGCCCTCCGTACAAGAAGGACATTGAGGTGCTGGAGTGTGTCCAGAGAAGGGCAACGAAACTGGTGAAAAGTTTGGAGAACAAGTCCTCTGAGGAGCGTCTGAGGGAGCTGGGGTGGTTTAGTCTGGAGGAGAGGAGGCTGAGGGGAGACCTTATCGCTCTCTACAACTAACTGAAGGGAGGTTGTAGTGAGGTGGGTGTGGGTCTCTTCTCTCAAGTTGTGCCAGGGGAGGTTTAGAATACATATTAGGAAAAATGCCTTTGCTAAAAGAGTGGTCAAGCACTGGAACAGGCTGCCCATGGGAAGTGGTGGAGTCACCATCCCTGGAGGTGTTCAAAAAATGGATAGACATGCCATCCTGGGACATGGTGTAGTAGGCATCATGGTTGATGGTTGGACTTGATGATCTTAAAGGTCCCTTCCAACCTTAATGATTCTATGATTCTTTGAAAACCGAACCAAACAAAAAACCAAAGCCAAAACCAAACAAATAAACAAAACCAAAACAACAAAAACAAAAAAACAAACAAACAAAAAAAATACAAACCAAACAACCTTGTCACATATTTGGGGACTTCTCGTTACATTTTTAATCCACAAGCTAAATGTACTTAGTTGTATTTGTTTTCTTCATCAGAACTCCTACAAAGAAAGGTTGAGAGAGTTGAGGTTCTTCAGTCTGGAGAAGAGAAGGCTCCAGGGACACCTTATTTTGGCCTTTTCCATATATAAAATGGGCTTATAAGAAAGGTGTAGATTTTTTTACCAGGGCCTGTAGTGACAGGACAAGGGGCAATGGTTTTAAACTGAAAGAGGGTAGATTTAGATTACACATAAGGAAGAAATTCTTTATGATGAGGGTGATGAGACACTGGAACAGGTTGCAGGTGCCTCACCCTTGGAAGTGTTCAAGATCAGGTGGGATGGGGCTTTGAGCAACTTGGTCTTACAGAAGACAACTCTGTCCATGGCAGAGGGATTGGACTAGATGATCTTTAAAGGTCCCTTACAACCCAAACCGTTGCATGATTCTATGATTTTAATTTTTTTTCCAGTGGAGCTAGAGAAAAAAAGATAGAGAAATTCCAGTAAGCGTAAAGTTTCTTGGACTCCTTTTGAGCATTCCAGCTGTTATAGATAAAGAAAGGATTCACCAAAATCCACTCACTGGAATCCAGTGAATGATTACTGGAAGACATAGGATTCTTTGGCTTCAACTTTTTCATTGTTTGGTTGAGTTGTTCTAAAGGGACCCCCCATTTAACCTCTTATACCTTCCATTTTTGCATGCACAGGCTTCTATAGAATTGCATTATGCTACACTAGGTAAAATGAGTAAATAGAAGTGTTGAGGTTTTTCTTAAAACATTTTGTTCTTCAATTTGATTGAGAAAGCGTGAGTGGCTGGTGTCTGGACTAGCGCATTTTTCACTCAGACTAAAACAAATCAACTACATCTGGGGTCCAGATTTTTTATTGGGTTTATACAGCAAGGTTTTGGGTGTGTGTGTGTGTGTGTGTGTGTGTGTACAGGAGTGGCTTCTGTGGAAAAAGACCAAGGGCTGTCCCCATGTCAGAAACAGCCAATTCCATCTGGCTCCAAAACAGACCCACCACTGGCCAAAAGCAGAGCCTATCAGCAACTCTGGTGGCACCTGTGTGATAACATATTTAAGAAAGGGTAAAAAATGCTGCACAGCAGCTGTGAGGGAGGGCAATGAGAAAAATTTGAGAGAAACATCCTTGCAGACACTAAGGTTAGTGAAGGAGGAGAGAAAGGAAGTGCTCCAGGCACCCAAGAAGAGATTCCCCTTCAGCTCCTAGAGAGACAGTTGTGGAGGAGGTGGATATGCCCTGAAGAAAACTGCAGCCCATGGAGAGCCCATGCGGGAGCAGATTTTTCTGGCAGGAACAGTGGCCCATGGAGAACCCATGCTGCAGCAGTCCGTTCTTGAAGGACTGCACTCCATAGAAAGGAGCTATGCTGGCTTAGTTCATGAAGAAGTGCTTCTGGGGGAAGGACCCATGTTGGAGCAGGGGAACCACCTCAAGGAGATGGGAAAAGGAAGTAGAAGAGTCATGAGTGGAGCTGAGCTTGGGAAGACAGGTTTTGGGGGAAGGTGGTTTTAATTTTGCTTTTGTGCCTCACTAACCCACTTTATTTTTAATTTGCAATAAATTAATCTTCCCCAAGTCCAGTCTAGTTTGCTCATGACAGTAATTGGTGAGTGATCTCTCTGTGTTTATCTTAAGCCATGAGGTTTTTCTTTTCTCTCCTGATATGTTGAGGATGGGGTTGAGAGAGCAGCTTGGTGGGCATCTGGCAGACAGACAAGGTTAACCCATCACAGATTCACACAAGAGAGGTAAATATGTGTCTGGCTTGTATTTTGCATTAGCTGTGTTCATATTAGTACTTATTTCTGAAGATCTAGTTATGCTGGTAAAGGGTTATGTTACAACTTTTCAGTGTTTTACAAGACTTTCAGAATAACGGTTATTTTAGTATTGGTTTGTTTCATTCACAAATCCTTTCTCTTTCCATTAAAACTTCATAAATTGTTTTCATTAGTTTCAGGTTTGTAAGGTTCAATCATGCAGTAGGCATGACAGAAGAAGCTCTTTCTTAAGAGATGAAAAATTAATCAGTCTCCTGATCACTGGATTAAACTATTGCAAATTCTTGGACAGTTTATGTTCTGGGTTTCAGTCTTTCTCATTTTTCTTTTAGTACTCTCCATTCCCACCCAGTCGTTTATGTGTTTGGTGATTGTTATTATTTCCATCTTACCTAAGAAGATTTGAAACTTTGGTTCTGCAACAGCTCACACTCTCCCAACTATTCTCTGCTGAAGAATTGGTTCTGCTGCCTCATAGCCCCCTCAGTCATTTCCTCTCACTAGGTTTTACTCCACACCTGCCTCACAATGCCAGGGTCATATGTCCTGCCTCTCCTGACCTTTTTTCTCTCCTCCTAATATTCTGCACTCACTTCTGGAGGGACCAGAAGGACAGAGAAGCAATGTTCTCCTCTCCTTTCCCCCAGCCTGTGCATTGGCAGGGAGAGCAAGGGAAGCATCTCCCCCAAGTGGAAGTGAATAGAAGGGAATTTATGTTAGCCATAAGGAAAAACTATAGTTTTTCTAGGTGATAAATCTTTCTAGGGATGTTTTCTCCTAAGAGAGTGGTGTTTAAAACAAATATCAGTTGCCTATTAAGATACCAAAACACAGCAAGCAAATAGAACTTTGGTTTTAATACTTGGTGCTTGACGGCACAGCTATTGTCAATCTACATTTAAACATTCAGTCTCAGTACATGAAGTGATAGCTAAGTCAAATAAGGAAAAGTCGTCTTGTACTAAAATACTGGACTGTTAGCTGTTTGTCTATTTTTTCACTCTTAACTGGTGCCCACCACAATAGACAAGGTTGTGGAAGAGTTGGGGTATATGCCAGATCTGCTACCTCAATTTCTGTTCCTGCTTACCTCCTGCCTTTTGCTGTCAAAAACTAGAGGCTGTAAAAGCATTAGCTGAAGGCCAGATATTGGGGATATGTATTTGAAATTTAATTGCAGTAATGAGGTTGATATACTGAAAAGAAACTTTGGGATGTTTGGAAATCAATAATAAGGGGCAAGTGAGTGCAGAAAGCCAACTATTCAAACATTTTCATAAGGAATATAAATTAAAATTAGAGGAGTCATTTTTAATAAAAATATCGCTTGCAGGAGGAAAATTGTATGAACTAATGGAAGCTCAGTATGAACTTAATTCTTAGACGGAAAGGGTGGAAAATATAAGAACTTGTGGCTTGTCTTATTAGGAGAGCTAGTTAATGTTGCCATTCTGGAGACATATCCGCAGCATACTAATCATTGGCCATCTGTCAGAAGAAAGAATAACACTTCCTTCTTATTAAAAAAAAAAAAAAAAAAAAAGAAATGATATTTTTCTATTGTGTGTTAACGTTGCACTACCCCTAACGATTTCGAAGGTATTCTCAGAAAACTCAAGCTCCCAGGTCTTTAAGGATTCAGATTGGCAAAGCTGACTGAGGATTTGTGGAAGAAAAGCACAAAAGTCATAAAATTAATTAAAAAATGAATAAATATTGCAACCACAGGTAATGACTTGTTTTTTGATACCAGACAGGAATTACTTGTCTCCCTTGATGCATAACTTGATTTTTGCATTTTTATGTCTTGATTCAGAAGTACTAGAAATGTGATATAAAATTGGGCAGTTAGGTGATGACCTAGAACCCTAGAGAAATTAATATCTCTCAAGTACTTTTTAATGTCTCTTGCTAAAACGGTTGGGGTCCCATCAACTCTACTGAATGTTACCTTCCTACATGTGTTGGTGGTCACCAGAATGTACTTCTGATTTCTACGAATTCAAATCATCCTAGACTATAATGTTTCTTCAGATTCATTGGAAAAGCATGCTGGAGAGTGGGGCACTTGTAACGTTGTTCAAATACCCCAGGTTAGCTTAATATATGCCTGTCTAATAAATGGCTTGATATTAATCAGTAATCTTGAAAATCACCCTTAAATCAAGTGAGCTAAGGTAAAATATAAAAAAGGTATTAATTTACCATATCCAAAATAATAATCAAATTTAGAAATATACACTAAGATAAAAGTGAGGCAATTAAAAAAAAAAAAATCATTATTCACTTTAAGGCAAAATTATGTTTTAAATGTCTCTTTTTTGATTCATGGGGATTCTCTTTTCACAAATGCCTGGCACTTCAGGCTGTATGTCTCAGATAATATCATTCATTGCTGAAGCTTGCTGCTTTACAAACTATGTCTGTCTTCTCAGGGTCATCCATCTACTCAAATTTGGTGTTTCACAATCAAAACATACTCCAACCATCAGTAAAATACTTCACTGTCTTCCTCTGGTGACAGAAACTACAGTTTCATATCATTTTTTTTTTCAGCAGCACACTGCCCAACTCCCATAATCTTCTCCAGACAGTTATTCCCACACACATGGGATCATCTCCGATTTTTCCTGGCTCTTGATGGTTGAGGCTGGACACAACAGATGCCACCCCCTTTGAATGGTGGCAGATCTGGAGTGGTGGAGTTTGCAAGGGTAATTTTCAATGTTTACTGTAGCATGGGAAGAAATGATTCCCTACGATTCTGATGTATTTTATGATGTAGCTGCCATTCTATGAATTCCAATTAGAGATCAGGAGGGGATTTTTGGCCTAGGTCAGACTGATAGGATGACCAGAAAGTATTTTGTTCATCGCTGTAGAAAGTAGTCTGCTTTTCAGCATTGTCTAATGGTCTTTACTAAAACTGTCCTCAGCTGTGATCTCTTGCTCCTAGGTTTTCATCTCCTTCATATTCTTAGAACTGTAAGGACAGATCCAACTGATTTTTTTTTTTTTATTTTTTTTTTTTGGTATTTTTTCTGTTGAAAAAAAAATGAAACTGCAGCCCAATTTAGCAAGTCAAAGGAATGTAAAATATTGATGAGGATCTTGAACTGTACTTTTCTCTTCTTGTGACCAGTATGGTTGTGGATTGTGACCTATTGCTATAGTTCTTAAATGTGTTTTAAGGTAATAAGAAGCCTTTGGTAGCCCAAGTTGTATGCAGCTGGTTTTATGTGTGTTCCCATGAGCTTCTACACCATTGTAGCCTGCAACAGTTGAGAGTGGATTTGACAATCCAGGAGTTCATTCTGTTTCTAAACGTGAATGAATGTAAATGAAGTTTGTAGGTGGCAGTCTTCCCAGGACAGATGGACAACATCTATCATTTACACTAGGAGCTGGTTTGGGTCTGGATGCCAGGGTACCATTTTTGTTAGTAGTTAATATTTGCCTAGACACTATAGACTGAAGATTTATACTATGTACAATACTATCAACTTGGAAATAGTGTTTGGAAAGTCTGCTGAGTAAATATAAATAAATGAGGATCGGAAAAGATTCCGTTTGTTTTAATTTGGACTCTGCATTTTTTGGGGAAAAACATGTATATAGTGGCTACCCCAACCCCCACTATGGGTACTGTGGCTACTCAAACCTTAGCAGTAAGTACTGCAGATGAATCAAAACACCAACCCATGACAGTATCAGTCACCCCTATATAAAAGAAGAAAAGCACGAAGAAATCAGTTAGTGAAAGATGATGATGAATCAGGGACTTCACAAGAACAGAGAGGGAAGCAGAGACAATCACCCAGTTCCTATCCCTGACTGAGCTGTGAGACATCTGAAAATCTTTCAGCTGTTATCAAGGTGAGCAGCTTGTCACCTGGCTGCTCCAATGCTGGGATAACGGTGCCAGTAGCCTGGAACTAGAGGTCAGGGAAGCCAGGCAGCTGGGATCCCTGTCTAGGGAACTGGCTCTTGACAGTGATCGGAAGCAAGGCAGCTGGGATCCCTGTCTAGGGAAGCAGCTCTTGACAGTGATTGGAAGCGAGAGAGAAGCCCACAGTCTCTGGAGGAGACTCCTGTCAGATGTGAAGGACAGGTATTTCTCTAAGGAAGATATTGTATGCCACCCAAGCAAGTGGACCACCATGGAGAGAGGTATCCAGTACCTGAGGGAACTAGCTGTGTAGGGGCTGATTTATCGTGACCTGGATAACCTGAAGATGCTCCTAGAGCTGCCACATGGCAGAAGTTTGTACAGCACTATTGTCATAGGCCAACTCATTGGCAACAATGGATTGGAAAGACAAAGAGGCACCACTGGTACATGCAGTGGCTAACCAACTCCAACAATATGAAGACAATCTCTCTTCCTCCTTAAGGGCTTACATCTCAGCTGTGGAAAGACTGGCTGAAAGATCCAAGAACCTATTAAAAAAACTGTTTTGGGACTTTCAGCTTGGTTTCAGCTGGAAAGGAACTAATTTTCTTCCCAGTAGTTAATGTGTTCTGGATTTAGTATTGGATTTGATATGAGAAGAATATTGGTAATGCACTGATGTTATTAGTTGCTGCTACAACATCAAGGATGTTTTTCAGCTTCACAGGTTTTGCTAATGTGCAGGTGTAAAAAGCTGGGAGGGGTATAGCCATTATAGTTGACCCAACCTGGCCAAAGGAAGTATTCCATACCATAGACATCATGCACAGTATATAAGTGGGGGTCAGCTGGTGTGCAAGGTGCCTTTCTTCCCTTCATTCATTCATTTGGTTGGTTGTTCTTTCACTCACTCTTGGAAACTTTGTTCCTGAGATCACTGCTGGGTAAATCACTATTCTGAGAACTTTGTTTCTGAGGTCACTCTTGACAACTTCGTTTCTGAGATCACTTTGGGGAAATAACTATTCTAAGAACAATCTTGGATTGTTCTGAGGTCGCTCTTGGTTTTGCTCTGTTATCGCTGCTCAGGATGGGGTCAGTTATCAGGCCATTAGGCAGTGAGAAATAGTGCATCGTTCATTTTTTATGTTCTATTATAATTATATTTTATTATCACCATTATTAATATACAATACTATTATTATTACCTTTTCTTTCACTGTCCTAGTAAACTATCTTCATCTCAACCTACAAGTTTCCCTTTCTTTCCAGTTCTCCTCCTCATCCCACTGCAGAGGGAGTGGGGGCAGTAAGTGAGTGGCTGTGTGGTGCTTAGTTGCCACCTGGGGTTAAACCACAACAGCGATATATGTGTGATAAATTGGGGTTTTTTATATATTATATCTTGTAGTTATAAAGGATCATATATTCATAGCTACTTAGCTTTTCATGAACAAAGAGATTGTATGAAAGTCTCTGAACACTGAAGAAGAGCATTAAAAATGGAAGGCAACTGTGCAATATGACCTATCAGTATAATATTGCAGTATAATACTGCAGTGATAAATGTTAGCTCATTGCCTCAGGACTATGTAGTGTTCTGATTTATTTCAGCACAAGGGCTTTGCATTTATTTAGTCATTTACATATATGCAATTTAGTATGAACAACAGAAAATTACAGCCATAGCATCTAACTACTCCTTCATGTTGAATTTATAGTTGCACAACCCCTGCGATAAAGCTGGAAAGAAAATGAAACTGAAGAAGAGGAAGAGGAACCATATGTGGAAGGGTGTGGTACAGGGAAAGGGGTGAATGCTGATGCAGGGACATGTGGCTGGATAAGGAGACAAAAAGAGAGAGCTTATATTTGCTGTAAAAGGGGGAAGAGACATGAATTTGGACTAGGTTTTGTTTAGTAATACGTCCACATGTGAAAATGTGTCGCTAAGATACGACATGAAGTATATGCAAAGAGGTGCAGCTGAATTGAACAGACTATTCCAAGACTCCTGTTTCTTGATTTTTCAGTTCTGTCTCTTGCTACCTCAGACACACCCAAAAATCTATAGAAAATGAATATGTGCCATTTATTTCTAGCATGGTAACAATGCTAATTACATGCTGAGAAAGTCAAAGAGGCAATGAGAACAGGAAGCACAGTATCAGTAGAGGATTCGACTTACCTTGCTACAGATTGGAGAAAGGTGACACTGAGGCATGATGCTAAGGCTGAAGTTTTAGATACACATCATGACTCCTTCATGAAGAAGTTAACAAGATAAATCCAGCATAGCTGTACAGAGTTCTCAAAAGGGGAAACACAGGAAAATGAGGAAACTAACAGGAGCAGTCAAAAAAGAAAAATATTTGAAAGCAACATGGAAACTATATTGGAAGCATAAAGCAAAAGCATATCACTTATCAATAAAGACTTGAGAAATGAAAAGAGAAATAGCTAAACAGCAATGTAAAGGAAGCTAATACATTAAGAGGACATTTTTCCAAAAAAAATAATTTGTGTCCAAAAAAATAGCAGAAACAGTCACAGTGTAAAAGCACAGCAAGACGGATCACAAAAACATCTGAAGAACAACTTGGAAAGTTTCAAAAACTGATACTACATGTTTGGGGTTTTTTTTATATAACAAAAAAGGGAAGCTTTCCAGAGAATCTGTAGAGATAATAGAACAGCTAAAATATAGAAAAAAATGTCCTAAGTAAACAAAAGTTATAACATTGATTTTTTCTTTTCTTTTTTGTCCCCTTTTTTTTTCCATCTGTGTTAACTATGGAGGAGTTTGAAGTGTAGAGGAGGGACCCTTCTTTTCAGAGTATGTATCAGAGAATTTGTCTAAAATTGAAGTATTGACAGAAAAGGTTATGGTTCAAGGAGACGATGTGAGCAATAACAAATCACCAGGAACAGATGGCTTCTGCCCCAGAGTTCTGAGGGAACTCGAGTGTGAAATAGCCAAATTACAAACTGTGGTGTGTAGAAAACTGACTCAGTGTCAGAGGACTGGAAAGTGGTTAAAACAATGCCAGTTTTTAAAAAAGAGCTCCAGGGGAACTATGGATGAATAAAGACTGGAATTAAGGGACATATGGATAAACATGAGATGTCACAAACCTACTGGAATTCTTTGAAAATATTAACATGCCTTTAGATAAAGGAGATCTGACTATCACTCCTTTGGTTTTGCAGAATGCTTTCACTCATGTACCTCACCAAAGATTTTTAAGAAAACTAAACAGCAATGGTACTTTTAAGTGTACCGGCTAATCAAAGAAAAAAAGGAAACAGAAGACATGAGTAAATGAACAAGCATCCTTGCAGTGGAAGACAGTTCACTGCGAATCTCCAAAAATATCTATGCTGGGTTCTTTGGTGATCAGCATAGAATCACAGAAGGGCAGGTGTTGGAAGGGACCTCTGGAGCTCATCTAGTCCACCCCCTGCTAGAGCAGGGTCACCCAGGGCAGGCTGCACAGGAACGTGTCCAGGCGGGGTTTGAATATCTCCAGAGGAGGAGACCCCACACCTCTCTGGGCAGCCTGTGCCAGGGCTCTGTCACCCTCACAGGAAAGAAGTTTTTTTCTCATGTTTATATGGAACTTCATGTGTTTCAGTTTGTGCCCATTGCCCCTTGCCCTGTCACTGGGCACCACTGAAAAGAGTTTGGTCGCATCCTCTTGACAGCCACATTTTAGATATCTATAAGCAAGGATGAGATCCCCTCTCAGTCTTCTGTTCCCCAGGCCAAACAGCCCCAGGTCTCTCAGCCTGCCCTGGTAAGAGAGATGCTCCAGCCCCCTCATCATCTCAGTAGCCTCCACTGGGCTCTCTCCGGTAGCTCCCCATCTCCCTTGAACTGGGGAGCCCAGAACTGGACACAGGACTCCAGATGTGGCCTCACCAGGGCTAAGTAGAGGGGGGAGACAACCTCCCTTGACCTGCTGGCCACACAGCACACCATTGGCCTTTTTGGCCACAAGGGCCCACAGCATCTCACAGACAGCTTGCTGCCCTCCGGGACTCCTAGGTCCCTTTCCCCAGAGCTGCTTTCCAGCAGGTCAAGTCCTAATGTGGATTGGTGCCCAGGGTTGTTCCTCCACAAATATTCACATACTCACATGCATTCTGGAAAAGGTATGTGAATACTGAAATGACAGTAGTTACTGATTCTGTTAAGCTATTCAGGGTAGTAAAAATGATGTCCAGCTGTGAAAAACTGCAGAAAGTGAATGACTAGGAGCTGAACTGACAACTGAAAGGCAGTGTAGACAACTATAAATTAAGTCAAAATTGCTGCCTGAACTACTTTCCTTCCAAGATCCAAACCCTATCCTGCTGCAGGAATAATGCAGTATAGGTTAGAAAATCATCTCCCTGATTCTCCACCTCCAAGATTCTCAAATTTCATACTCCATATGTTTACTGTAGCTATCTTGAAACAGCTGTAAATAAATATACTGGATCTGGTCCCTATTCACATGATAGGAAAAGAACAAACCTTAAAGGAGGAACAAGCACTTAAAATAAAGCCTGCCTGTGAAAATGTGTGGATGATTTGGTCTTTTCCTGCCAGCCCTTCACTCATGACAGTTACAAACATGGTATTTTTATGATGGTCAAAATGCAAATCACCAAAAGATTTTTTTATATTTTTCTTCTTTACATATAAAGTGGAGAGTAAAACGACAGACAGGACTAAATTACTTGCTTTTCATATATGGAAGCTCTTAATTGCTGTGTGGTGTGGTTAAAAGCAGAGAGAATACACTGCCAAATTACTTTGCTTTACTGATGGGAACCCAAACTCTGTGATAAGTCCACAGAAGCAAAATCCCATGAGAGTGAGGAGAACAGGAATGACCATCAGGTATAAGATTAGAGTGGGAACATTATGGATTGACTGTGCAACTTCTCAAATAAATTACTTTATGGATAACTTTCTATACCTATTTTTAAAGCAACATGGAAACTGATGAGGAAAAACAATGATACCAAATGCACTACTCAGATGAAAACATTACACCAACCTGAGAATTGTATTTTAGCTGCCATTCATTTATTTCAAACCACTACAAGTATATATGTAAAGAGAGTTAAAAATACAGCTCTTGGTCAGAACCACTTTCACATACGTTTTTGTTGTGTGCTATTGTTAAGCTTCATGAGCTCCACAGTTAGGTGTCTGTTGGATTATCTTTTTGTCGGTTATTGGCAAAAGACAACATGAATGGAAATAACAGTCAAAGTAGACTATTATGTGTGCATGCATGAGGATATATATGCATGTGGCTATAGAAAGTGTTTAATACATATTAAGCACATCCTAATTTCCACTTTTGATTGCATTTTATGGGAATTAATAGTATTATGACAAAATTCAGTGGTTAATACAACAGAACAGTTTTCAAGACAATGGATTCTTAGTTTGAGTAAACCTTACTTTTTCATGCAATGAAGAAGGTCAAAGAACTGCCAGTCATGTTAAATTACACTCTTTTAAAATTATTTTGATGGAAACTAATGGTGCAAATAAATCTCTGTCCTAATGCTCCTACTTGTTTATGGTATAAACAAGTACAGGATTAAAGTCAGTTGGATTATCAGGAGCTGTTAACTGTGGAGAAAACACTCTGAATATTCTGACCTTTTCTATTTCTCCATCTTCACATTTTTATAGCTCATTAGCTGTAGGACTCAAAAGACATGCTACTTCAAGAGATATATCTGCATTGCTGTAAAGTGTGGCAGGTGTGTGAAGTTTCATAATACTCTATGTAGATTATGACTGTAATCAAGACAGGAGACCAAGTGCCATATACAGTAAGCTCATATGCATACAATGATGCAGTTATACATTTTGGTTTAGTCTTGTGGCAACAGCAGTGGAATTTAGATTGCAAAAGAGATTTAAGGATGAAATTAAAATTTATCCTATAGTTGTAATCCTGATGTAGCTGAGTCAGGTCTGTGCTCGTGTCCACATCTAGTGCACTTAAGTCATTAACTCCTCAGTTAATAACTTCCCAGTTATTCACCTGCATAGGTGAGGCATTTGGGACAGTCAGCCAACTTCAGACCAAGTGATTGACTGAACTCCTAGGCAACTTCATAATTATGTACTTTAGTAGTTGCTGCAGCCCCTCTGACTGCCCTGGAAATCCGCCCCCCAGGCAGCTCCTGCCATACCCAGACCAACTGGTATGTTACGGTGTGTAGATTAACGTCCTGTGTGGAGAATCTGAGCATCCCAGAGATGAGGCACATCTCATCCAGAGATTCCCAGAGAGTTGCTGATGCAGCAATTACCATTGTAGATACGTAAGAAACTTGTAAATAAACAGTGAAAATTGCTCTACAAGTGCAAAAATGGTTATGTAAAAGTGTTTCTCTGCAGAAAAGTAGTTAAGAGATGTTTTGTACATCGTTTAAGTAAATTATTAGGCATAGATCATACATGTGGAGACGTCTCACAGAATTGTGGGCCAGCTGGATAAGGGTTAAGCAGCACAGCAGTCCAGGGAGTCTCACCTGATCTAGCTGAAAGCACCATGAATTTTCTTACACCGTAGTTCCTGCAGTGTGTTCATGAGCTGAATTTTTTCCAGTCAGAAGAGTTGTGAAAAATCAATATCCATCATTAAAGTGTTGTTGTACTTTCCTTAAACAGAAAAGTACTAAATCCATTAATACTTTAATGGTAATTACTTACATTCTTATGAAGTAATTATGAAGTATTATGAAGTGCAGTTTAAATAGTAGTACCACAACTTCCACAATAACCAAATCTAGGTATCACAGATTTAAGACAGATGTTCTGCAATAAATTTAAATGAAAGTAGCATCACTATTATATTTTAATAGTACCCACATTTAACAGTATCAATAGTACCTTTCAATAGAGAAGTATTCCATACTTTCTTTTCTGAACTAAGAAAAAAATTCTTTTGGAGATTTAAATCTGAAAGTTTATAATAGATTAACATTATAGACATAAAAGTGTAAGACAATTATAATTAAAAAAAAACCCCAATCTATCAACCCGTATCACTCCTAGGGGTAATCAGTCTAGAAATAATGCTGAACAGAACAAATACAGCTTCTCCTTGATTGATCTTTAGATCTGATTTAACTCAAAATTGACTTTTCTTTTATGCCAGTCTAGCACCGGGAAACAGAGATGTAACTGCGCAATGTGTCATATCACTCAGAATTGAAACATTGTTTACACAAAAGGAAGAATCAAGTCCGGGAGATGAGGCAAGATGTTGCATTTAGCTTATTTTTATGATTATTAAACTAGAGCTAACTAAAACTGATCTTGTTGGGAGAGAAGGACGGGATAATGTTTTCACTTTTAAAAGGAAGCGCTGAAAGTAATGGCATAAAGAGTATTTCTGCTGTTACTTATCCTTTCAAATCCAATTAATGAATCTATTAGGAGTCAAGTTAAAAGAAGTAAAGAGGTGAGTCTGCATGCAACATTTAGCAACCTTTCCAGAGGCTGTTGTGAAAATAAGATTATAGTAGTTCTAAAGACTGTTTCACAGGAAGAGAAATCCTACCAGGGCCCTAGTTCATGACACTTAAAAGGTTGTAAAGTATTAAGAGTGAATATCTTGTATTCTTGCCATGTTTTTACTCTTTCCTAAGCATTAGTACATGCCTACTCTGCCTATTTGTTTTCTCTTGCAAATGCATAGCAGATATGTCTCTAATATATCCTCAGAGCCCTCCCTAAGAATGTGGGTAATAAAAAATATCAAGGGAAAAAAAAATGCTCAAGACAACAAATTTGGTAGGGAGGGGGCAATGAGAGGTACAGCATGAACTGAAGGCCAAAAGCTCAGAAGTGGAAGAATGAGGAACTCAAAAGATAACCTGAAAAATAAACACCCCCACAGCAGCACCCCCTGCTCCCAGAAAAGGGTCCAAGGAGCTGGGCTGGCTGATGGGCACATCTAGAAGGAAGATACTGAGATGGAGGAACCGTTGGCCTGACCCATTTTTACATAGCCTGCTGAAGTGTGTTATGACTTTATGTTTTTCAGCACTCTCTGGTATCTGTGTGTAACTCAAAATAGCTCCCAGTAGGAGAGTACTTACATTGACAAAGTGTCTGTGTTGACAGACACGGCAGCGGGCCTGCAGGCTGAATGGGCTATGATGAGAAAGGTGATTTTAGTTGTCCACATCAGAACAGGACCTTCTTTCTTGGAAAAGAGATTCATGATATACAGAACTCTGAAGGTAAGGTAGATGTGAAGAAGTTTTCCTTGGTTATCCAGGTATCCGCTACAAGTGGTTGATAGAGCTAGTCACATAGCTTTGGGCTTTCTTTGTTTGGGTTTTTTACAGAACAGTAAGTAGAAGTTTTTCAGTGACTCAATTTTAATTTACTTGTACAAAGAATGTGTGAAATATCCAAGATAGTAAGAAAAGGATGGAGACATATCTTTCACAGGTGTTAATAAGCCTTACATTAATTTACAACATTGAGATCTTTGATCTTACAATATCATTAGGTAGCTACAAATTGCCCCTTTTTAAAGATGACACTTTTTTATCTTAAAACACTCAGACAGTAAAGATATTCTTATGGATTTGTTTCACTTGTTGAACACACATGCAATAAGGAGGTCAATTTGTCACAAATTAGGTGCATTTTATTTGACATTACTTTTCTTAGTTTCTCATATTCATTTTTTTTTTCTACAATAGGTCTTTATTCAATACCAAAAAGATTGTATAATTGCAAGGGAGTATAATAATGAGACACTCAGGACCTAAAGCATTGCAAGCGTAGCTGCTTTACTGGTAGGGATGCTTTGTAGTAAAAAATCTTCACATTTAATTTATTTTTGTTAGTCATTCTGTTCACTTTCTTTATCTCTGTTTCTTGTGTTGTCAGCCACACACACACACACACACAAAAAAAAAAAAAAGCTATTTTCAGTTACGCAGGCACATGTTGTTTAACTAATGTATAACGGAGGTGGAAATGCTAAACATATCATATCTAGTTCAGGAGCAGGGTGCAAATATTATTTTTTCATGATTCATATGAAATAGGATATTGAATTAATTAATAGCAAGTAATTGAGGGTTTGGGGTTTTTTTTACATATTGGTCATAACATTCTTTTGACATTGGGATCAAATGAACCTGAGGTTGAAGAATCAAAGGGATTAATAATGAACTACACTGAAAGAAATTCTTGCACAGTAGTAAAGTGTACAGAATAAAAATTCAACTAATGTTTATTCAAAAAAACTAGAGTTAATAGCCATACCAAAACTTTTTGCCCGGAAATTTTCAATAACATTAACTTCAAAATTGTATTAAAACAATCTTGTAGAACTCTGCTATTGACCCAGCTTCTATGCATAACTAGTAAAAGTAGGTTGTTTTTGTTGGGTTTATTTGGGGCTTTTTTGGGCAAATGTAGCACTTTTTTACAGAATATCGGAAATTTTCTGGAAGGTATTTGTGAAGATGGCACTGAAATAATTTTGTCACTGACTCCCTGCAGGTGGGATTTGACTTAGCGATAACTTTAGCTTGTCATTTTTCCCCACTGTAGGATTATTTCATAGAATATGTTCTCATGTAATGGTCTTGGCTTGAGTTTCATCATGCAATGAGCCTTCCACCATTCTACAGTCTGACAGAAATAGCTGTGGTAAGGATTTCTTTAATCTCACAATCTAGCTAACAAGAATTAGCATTAGGACTAGTCACTTCATTCAGGAATTATATCATTTACAATCAGTGTAGATTTTTGAGGGGCTGTGATTTCTTCTTACTATGTATAGGTAGGGTGAACATCCCTTCTGTTGCAAATTTTAATCTGTCTTTCATGGTGCTTACAAGTTTCATACCAGTTGCTATGAGTTGAGATGTCCAATGACCATACATAAATGCACACTTAAATATCACCTGTTGATTTCCAGTTTCTTTTTTTCATTTTCTACATTCCTTCTATCATTCAATCTGAATGTGTTGATGAGAGATTTCAGTTTAAGTATATTATGTACTTCACTACTTGGCCTTTTCTTCCCTCAATTTTTTCATTATGACTACCTCCCTCCAAACAGGTTTCCTTTCCTTTTCTTTCTCCTCATGACTAGTTCTCTTGTTAAATTAATTTTAACCAAAACTCAAGACTTTTTGGCTCCTATTGTATATTATTTATTTGATAAACCCAAAATGAAAAAACGATCCATATAGCCTCTATTAGAGTCTTACATCTCAGTTTACTGTCCTATATCATTACATGTTGTAGTGAACTGTCAACAAGACTTCTGTATTTTCGTGGATATAATGATACAATGACACAAATTGGTCTCAGTCAAATTTATGAGGTGATATTCTCTAGTATTTCAATAAAATTTAAATAATCTGATGCATTGCATTCATTGAGTTCTGTCATCTATAATCTGTTGAAGGAGAAATTATTTACCTAACAATTAATTTATAAAACTGTGCATTTACTTACTTAGAGTTTAATATCTTCCCTCTGTTCTGATTTTCTTAAATCACTATACTTATTTTTTTGCCGTGATTTTCGTAAGAAGTCTTTTAGTGATAATATGTCATAACAAAGTTATCAGAAACTAGAGGACACAATAAATTTACGCTCTACTAACCACTAAACGCAGTCTTTCTTTTTGTAAAGACTGATGCAGTAATTATTTACCCCTCTCATTTAGTTTCCAGTCCTAGAATTCTTTCAGACTCCTCTGCCAGCAATATTCTTATAAAAGCAAATATATTAGTTTGTCATTTTAATAAAATCATTCCGGTTATCCTATTTTAATTGTATAATTTCCTAGGAATTTTTTCAGGGGGGGCACACCAAACCAAAAAAACCCATAGGTTTTGGTTTCCTTTTGTTTTGTGTGCTTTTTACAGCAAACAGTGAGAAGAAACATTGGCCTTTCAGCATGTAGTTATGTTTGTCTTTCATCATGTAGTTTGAATTTAAATGTCCTTTTTGTCCTTCAGTTTTATTATGAGGAGTCATTTCAGTACTGTTTCTCTTCCACAATTAGTGGAGTTTTACTGGATCTTGATACCTAAGTATGTGCTTTGAAATGTTAATATAGTTCAATATTTATTTTCATGTTTTTAATATAACTTAAAAATGTATATAGGATATTTACTTACTTATGTACTTGCAAAGGAGGTACTCACCTCGTATTATTTTTGTTTCATATAATAATGTTGATGAATTGGAAACTCCCTTAGTTTTTCAATATGTTCCTATTTACCTAAAGTAATTTGCAATATGTTTCTGAAAACTGTACTTTCTAGGGAGGTGACATATCCTATGTAATGCTTTGGAACAGACTGAATTGACTACATAAAAATTTATTCTATACGTTCTAAATGTTTTTGTTTAAACCACATTTGAATTTCACATATGGTAGATCATCATGTTAGATCTATTGGGGAAAATAAAACTGTTAAACCGAAAAGTCTTCTTTATGATGAAAAGATGGAATCTGATACATAATGAAGGAAAGATGTGTGCAAGAAATACACTGTTTATTGAGTCAACATAGCGACAGGGTGGGAATGAGTTTATTTCAATGTCATTTTAATTTAATTGTTCCTTTCAGTGGAATCAAATTCCTGAAATAATGTGATGCATCTGTGGAAAAGGCAAATCCAATCCTAAAATGCTCCAGGCAAAACATTTCCATGAGAAGTAAGGAAGTATTAGTGCTACTGTAAAAGGTCCCACTCCAGAGTCCTCTGAAAAACTGTGAAGTTCTAGTCGGACATATTTAAGAAAAAATTACCAAAGTGGGAAGAGATACAGAGAAGAGCAATGAGGAACACCAGGGGAATGGAGAGCCTGGACCTGGAGAGGATTCTGATAGAAGATCACAGCTTGTTTGTATGAGCAAAATAAACGTTGAAAATGAGTATGATTACTGTCTTGGAATACATCATTAGGGAAGCTCTTAGAAAAGAGAGGAGCTGCTAAAGATAAATATCAGTGTTGGCACAAACACAAATGGGAATGGACTGGCTATAATTAAATTTAGCACAGATGTTGCAAGATGCCTGACCATCAGAATAAAGAAGTTCTTAAAAATCTCTCAGATCAGAGAAAAAGGGCCAAAAAACTGTTTTTAAGAGACTGTTTAATCAGGATTATGAAGGAATTTGGTTGGATGTATGTGATTGCAGGGTCTTAGTGAGTTGCCTGGCTGCTAAATATGTTTGCCTGTATCATCACAGCATCATACAAAAAACAAAAATGCTAAAATAACTGTCAGTTTCAATATGATATTTTGAGTGATTCTCTTTGAACCACATTGATTTTGAATGATTGTCTTTTACTTACAACTGGTGGTTTTTGTGCTGGTTTTAACTCTGAACAAAACTAAAAATACCTTTCACTTTCTTTCAATGATGAACATATTTTTTTAAAATCTCATTCTAGTTGTATCTTATAAGATGTGCTAGTTTACCACCAACTGTCCCTGCAGGTTTTTGTTCCCTTCTGCCCATATGCTGGACTAAGGGGAAGAACACGAAACTTCAGAAGAGATGTGGAATTTCCTCAAGTGGACGCACAGATTACAATTTTCAAAGAACAATGTTATGTTCAGTTTTAATCTCCGATTCACTGCATGTTGAAATCCAGAAGGTGCATAACCAAGCAGCAGCAGCCAAAGGGAATGTTCCTGAAAAAAATATTTCATTTCTAATAGTGACAGATATCCATCATTTCACACTGAAATCAGGATTATATTTTGGATAATCATTTTGTAGTGAGTAGCTGCTGGTTTAAATCTATGTACTAAAAGACAAACAGTGTGAAGTTTGAGATGTTTTTGCAAGGTTTCCTCTATTGCCAACAGTTTTCCATTGCATAATCAAATTGTCAGTAAAGTGGCAAGTAAATGAGTAGGAAGGATCCATATGTTTAACAAATAGTGTTAAGATTTTGTTTTTGAATAATTTCCAGTGCACTTTGTTCCTCGACTAATAAAATATTCTTTTAAAAGAGAAAAACAGATGAATTCACTCAGTTTTGAAGTGAATATCATAACCCATGCAATGATTATCTGCAGAATTGCTTAGAGACTTGCATTAGAAAATACACTGAATGTATCTGGTTTAAATTGAGTGTCCTAGGCCTTTCACATGCACATCACCAGAACAGGAGTAGGGGGAGGTCAGCCTTCTGTTGTGTCTTTCTTTCTGTTCAGCATGCTTCAAAATACCAAGGAAACAGATTCCAGAGGCCAAACATACTGTTGATGTAGACATCAGATACAAAGACAAAAATCTGTAAGATATATTTTCAGCTCTTCCATAAAGCTCAGTACCTGAGCTCGGTCAAATAATCATTGGAATGCTTCATCCCTCAAAATCTTGCTTTCATAAAATAGTTGAGGCATGTTCTGAAATTTCAACAGAGACAATACAGATAACTCACTGAAATACAATACCCTGAATAGTTTTTGAGAAGTGCAAAGGTGTGGGATAGGTAAAAGACCATTTAAAGCTCCCCTAGCAAAAATATAGAACATAAGTACCTTCCAGAAACTGCATTTTATCTGGTATCAGTCACTCAATTCTGAGTGAACAGAAGACACAGTGAACATATGCCATACAACAGGAATCAGTTGGTCTCAACTCCACCAGCTGCCATTATATCTTTCCAGCAACACTTAAATTCCGTTAGATTATATCTTAATTCAAAATAGCATCTCTAAAGTATTATTTGCTGTCTCTGACCTACTATGCATTTCTGATCCACAGTAGTGCCGTCTCACTTGACAGTATTGGCTGACTCATCTGTAGCCTGGGCCCTTAGGGTTACCCCTCAATCTGCAGGCTTCTGTCAGGTAGGATACTTGTCAAAACAGAATGATTTCTGTCTGACCTACTTAAATGTTTCCGATTCATGTCTATAAAGCACCATGACTTGAAAATAGTTCATTAACTTTATGTGCAGCAGTCACACAGATATGATAGCAGCACTTGTGATCAACAGAGATGTCCAGAACATGGGTGAAAAAATTATATTCATTTTCAGTTTAAGTATTATTCCTACTAAAAAGAAAAATCAGATCATCAGACAGTGTCTGTTTCTCATGTATCACAGCTGAGACTTAAGTATACAAATAGAACTTACAGCTAACAATTATCAAGCATACTAACTGAAAATGTGATAGCATGGGTATTTGCATAAATGTGTGTGTGTGTCTATATATACCTATGAAATGTTGTTATTTTCAAACAGCAACTGTAAAAATAGTATTTAAACTCCTGATGTCTAAATGAGTCTCATATCTTTCAGAATTGTGCCACTGTCTGTTTTTTGCTTTCCACGGGGCTTGTCATTGAAGGCAGTTGCCAGGGATTCAGTATTTTTTGAAAAACTTTCAGGCTAAATATCCACTTAGGATACTTTCTGGAGATACTAATTTCTGAAAATGCTGATTGTGGCTGATAAAGCAGAGCAGTATTCAAAGCAGTAACACATTCTAACATTTCATAAAAATGTGGGAGGAGGTTCATGAACTATTTGAGAAGAAGAGGGGGAAAAACATTATCACTGAATTAAATGAAAAAAATTGTTTTGTCAGATATTTACAAACAGAAATGTTTGGAATGTTTTCACAAATGTTTTTGAATGTTTGTTCACAGAAATATAAGAATGAAATCAGTCTTCAATGAGCAGAGTAGTTTTAGGGATATATTATAACATGTCAGAATCACTCCTCTGTTATCCCTTTGTGGTCCAGCTGGAAGTTCTTACAGGTCCTGTTTCCTTCCTGATTTCTGATCTGATATTTCTTCTATTTACATCTTGCCATTCAGTGTTGATGTTTTTTCTTCTTTCACACAGATCACCCTACCACAGATCACACTTCTCTGTAACATTCCACTTACCTTTTACAGATTCCCCTTATATTAAACCAGTCCCTTTCCCAGCCTCTTCATCCTGCTAATAACCTTTCTTTTCCTCTCAAAGACATTATTTTTGCTAATCCTTCTTTCTAGAATTCCTTCCTATGTCTTCTGAATTTATGCTGATGGACAAAAATAAATTAATTAATTATGGTCAAAGTTTTTAAATCACAGAACTTTAATGTGTATATCTAAATGCATACTTTAAAAGCTTTACTTGTTCACCAGACAGATTAAAGAGGGACATAAATCTGTACATTCTCCTGTGAAATAACTTTATTTTTTCCAGTTAATCCATCTTCAATATTCACAGTAGCAGTAATGCCCCATAATAAACCTCCTCATATGTATATCATGGCTTTTTTTCAACTGTCAAGTGGGGTGTCTTTTTTTTATTTTTTCTATATTGTTTTTACCTCTTGTTTTAATTCAGATGAATTAAAATGCTTGTAAGGGTCATGCATCAGAATTGAAACGACTGACCAATTACAAATACAGTGTAAAGCCCCCTTTAAAGAACATATGAAATCAGACTTTGGGATACTTCATAATTCATGCTTATTCTGAGGATAGCCAAAACTAATCTACCTCTAAATTAAATTGCAGTTAAACAACTCAACTCTTAACTTCTTCAAAAATTTCATTGCATCATCCCCACTCGAAAAATATTTCTCACAGATTTTCCATAGTGTTAACTCACTTCTTTAATCAACATAAAAATGTTGTGCACGTAATGCTGTGGGTTTGATCCTGACCTTTTCCTAAGAAAGTTTAGAGAGAACACTGTTCACACAGAGACATATGAGTAGGTGAGTCTAAATGGTAACAACCAGCAACCTAGTCCAGCACATTGTCTCCAACACCCCTTCAGAGGAACCCTTAGGAACTTCAGAGCCAGTTCTGACACAATGAACTTTCCTAGTAAGAAAACACTCAGGGGTGCTACTGCTTTTTTTCTCCTGTTAAAGCCATAAGCAAAATAATGCTGGAAAATTTTGTGTAGTTTCTTGCACTGAGATATATTGCACACATTACTTTGCTCAAAATGTACATTCAGCAATGCGAACTGGTATTACACTTTTTTTTTTTTTTTAACATTATTCGGTATCTCAGATGACAAATGATTCTTAATGTGTGAACTTTTAGAAAGCTGGACTTCATGAAATGAGAGCAGTTTTCCTTTAAGCTACATGAAAATGTCACTCCCCCCCTCTCGGCATGCTGGCAGATGTAATATAATGTGGAAATGAGATCTGGGCCTTAAAAACAATTCTGTGTCTACAGGATTCTTGAAAACTGAAATAAGTGGTAAGTACCTTGATGACAGGCAGCATGAAAGAGGAGTTCTTTGAAATAAAATTTCAATTAACAAAGGTGAAACTTTTACAAAGGCAAGCTAAATTTGAAATGCAAGTGAGATACAATAAATTATTTCTTTAGTAAACAAATATATTTCATTATTAAAATGGGCTACTAGCAAATTATAAACTTTTTTCCTTAATAGATCTTTAAATGAAGTTCCTAAAAAATTTCTGTTACTCACTCTTAGTGAAAAACAATAACACATACAAAGGTCAATGGTAAAATTCTGTTTGCATTAATGGGGTCAGAATTACAAGTTGATTAACAGCTTTTTTATAAACATCTGCTAATTATGGTCATTGAGATGTTTAATCTCTATAAGCTTCCTAGATAGGACCTCATTACTTAATTTTCCTCTGACAGTATCTTGTGTCTTGGAATATTTCTATGAAACAAAGTTGAGGTATAATTGCATACTTTTCATGTATGAAGCAGCACAGATCTTAATACAGCTTTAATATCTCAAACATCTTAAATTCATTCAATATTAGTATATTTTTTCTAACACTATTTCCTCAGAATTGCTAAACCTGAAAATTATTGGTATCACCAGTTCTCATCTTAATAAAGTCATCTTTTTTTCTGCCTAACTTTCTAATTCTTCAACTTATCTCTAAGAAATTGCACTGTACCACAGTCTAAGAATAAATTGCATCATAATAAATTAAAAATAAGCCCCTGCTACAATAATACACTGGAAGTTTAACTGTCTTTTTATTTTCATAGCAAAGAAAAACCTATTTTAGCTATTACTGAATGCAAATATTTTGTACAACTTTCCAATACTTGCTTCATAATAATCATGCTACGTGAAAATACCAGTACATCATGCTATTTACTGAAAACATTGAGAAGAGCCAGCTGGTCAATTAGAGAAAAATGTCATCGATCTTTCAGTATAAAAAATATTTTATTCAAGCCAGAATCTCAAACTTGGAACATGGTAATAAGCCTTCCAAAATGTACAGAAAGAAAAAAAAAAAAAAAAAAAAAAAAAAAAAAAAGTAATTATGTGTAAATACTCTTTTCTCTAAGACTTTTTTTCCTGGGCATGTTCTTTGAAATTGTTTTCTCTGGATATTTCCATGAAAAGCAAACCCCTTCTTATCTCTACAGAACTGGTTCAACCATAAGGCTAGAAACTGATTCCTCTGACTTTTACTGTTTGGGGTTTTTTCACTGACTGCTAGAAAAAGGAAAACCCCATTTGGTACCTGGATTTTCCTTCCTGCATAGTGATAAAGCCTTGTCGCGATCAAGGTGAGCAATGGTCTGGACTTAAAAAATCACGACTAGCCTCTCAGCCGCACTGTTAAAGACCATGCAAAGATTAACATTTTCAAGTGGAATTCAGCTGCTGTGTATGTGTTACTCCAGCCGATGCAGATATGGTGACAGGTGCACCTCTGCAGCTCTGCTTTACATTTCAGTTCAACACTGTAGTACCCAACTGCCTTAATTTTAAAGCATATATAAATTTGTCCTTATAAACTGAAAAGATGTGAAAGGGACAGGGATGAAACCATCAAACTGACATCTATTTATTTGTAATGAAACCAAAGGACTGAGGTTCACCATTCTTGAAATAAAAGATTAATCCATCCATTTCTTCCCTCTGCATTTTTTGTTTGAACCTATCTAGGGAGAACTTAAGGAGTGACGTGTTACTAAGTCCATGAAAAATGTACCCATGATCTCAGAGAATAAGAGAACTACTTTTTGTCATGCCATTTTCTGGCTGCAACCTCTGTTTAGCTTTTGCTGGGATGATAAGGTGCTGTTACTTCTGCTGCTTCTGCAACTGAGAAGTGTTATCACCATCTGAGTTGTGTTTCTTGGACCTGTGATGAATCCAAGTAATTTTTCTACTGAATGGAAAACTTCGTTGCTTTATAGGGAGAGTCCATCCCACATAAGGGTGAGTACACAGGAAAAATAAATACGTGCTTCACTGTCTGTCACTCTGCCTGGTCCTACTGGGCTTTGGCGGCATCCACTTCCCGCTCCCACAAAGGATGGAGACGAGTGCAGGGCAATATTGCGGTGCCATAGGCCTCAGCATAGTAACCTTTACCAGTGGCGAGGCAGAACGAGGTTTTTACTTATCTTGGGCATATTACAACCACCGGTGTTGTAAATGCAGAAGGTTCTGGAAAAGGGTGATGAGGCAAACACCTACCACAGAAGATGTCAGTCCCAAATTCCTTCCTATTACAGAAACAGCTCCCTTAGAAAAATCCTGTCCTTCAGCTCAGTGCTCTTCCTGCTTACGCTCCTGGCAATGGGCTTGGTCCTAGTAGATGAACTTCACTCCACTGTAAAAGCTTCTCCCCTTCCTCCCCTTTCTCTCCAATACACGGGATGTTACACAAGGTGGGATTTTTAGTCTGGAAGTGGTTGATGCTTGTGACCTTTCTTTGTACATGTTTGGGAGTAGACATAAAAAAGGCTCGCTCTTTCTGATCAGAGTCTGGAAACATAGAAGAGTGCACCTATCCCCTCCTCCACCTTTACCTCAGCTGCTTGCATTGCAAAGCCAAAGCTCACAGCCTGTGTATGAAGGGGTTTGAACTGCACTCCTTCCCTTGTACTTTTGTGCCCCAGCGAATATTCACTACTTATTGCTAATGCATACTGTGAACTTGTGATGGTTTCTGTTGAAATGGTGATGTGAGAGTCTGGTGTGTCAAGTGCTATTCTTAAAGCAAAAGAGTTGATGTGTTATCACTACGTAGCAGTCATTTCTTTTGAGTACATCTATATGCTGAAGACCCACTGCTTGTATTTTGTCAGTGTAGCACTGACGAAGATCGTTCCTTTATGGAGACTTGCCTCTCATCATCCTGAGTAGCTTATGTTATCAGTTGTGAAGATGTTCTGTATTTGCTAAGCTTTGCTCAGTCTCCAGCTCAGCAAGGAGTCCTCTTGCCTCTCTTGGGAGCCACAGAGTAGAGTCCTGTGTGAGTCTGGGTTGCCCAGGACATCTGGACATCATCTGATCCCTCTCACTGCTCAGAGCAGGGCAGCTTAGATCTGGTTCCTAAGGGCATTCAAGAACCTTGCCCTGCCTACTTCAGCATTCTCCTGAAATGGAGGGTCCAGTATTCAGTCTCACTGATGGATGAGACAGAGTTAGCACAAGGAGTGAGTCATGGCTTTTCTTTAATATTTTTTCCCATAATTTTCTTTGAAATATTCTATGCAGAAAGTCTGAACAGGGTGGACGGTCTTACATCCCTTTAAACAATTCTTCACTTATTCTGCATATGAGGAAATGCTAAATAACACTAAATACCTATATATACATATTCTATATGCAATATATATTTATATATTCATATTTATTGACATGGAAAATTGTTTTGAATTGCCCTTTTATTTGCATTAATTTTTTAAATTTCAATTCTTCTGCAGTAACTTTTATAAATGGTCAGTTAGAATAACTAACAAGAAAACAAGCTACCAGATAGCAAAGCAATGAGAATTTCAATTGCAATATTAAGTTCCAATTAACATGTAAATTTTTTATAATATCTATTATTC
>KL269066.1:0-39704 GCA_000699545.1 Podiceps cristatus | reverse complement strand
GGGGGTGGGGGGGGAGGGGAGGGGAGGACGGGACGGGGACACACACAACACACGACTGGGAAGGGGAGCTCTCTAAAACAGTCATCACATGGTTAAGTTTGTCATATGCAACAAGCATATACAACTCAAGCAATTATTGTAGTCCATTCTCTCAAACCATCCCTACAATTTGTCCTGGTTTTGAGAATGTTTGTATTAAGTTTGATCAGAACGGATATATTCCCAGGAATTTCTGGTTGTGATTGATAAATGAAGTATTTTTCCAAGGAAACTCCAGAGGAGCAGGGGGAGAAGACAGTGGAAATAGCCAGTTTTAATTACAACACAAACAATCCTCAGTCTAAAAAATCTGTTTATGTTTAGTGGAGATACCCAAGAGGTCACTTGCCACGGCTTTTTCTGCAAATATTTCTTCATTGCTCATGTGTGATCAGCCTTCCCCTCACTGCTTTTTCCAAACACAGCGACCACTGGTGACTCACGAGCTGCGTGAGATACCTAACCAATCCAAAAAGCAGGATAACTGAAAAGCATTTCTCTGCATTTGTTCAGTGTTGTGAGTGATGCAACTTGGAATAAGTAGGGACCAGATTACAGACTGAACTGCTCACAAAACATCCTGTTCTCTGAACAGTCCTCTCTAATACTGCCAAAAAATCTGGGTGGGCAGTTCTAGGATCTGCCGTCTTTTACTTGTCCATAGCATGAGACACAACACAGTTATTTGTGGTACAATTGCAAAATACATGGGCAACTTGTAGGCAGAGAAAGAGACACAAAGATAAAAAGGATACCATTGATTTCACGTGTCCATTGAGCTTTAGCCTCACATTTAAAAGAGCCCAGTGATGTAACTCATGACAAATTTAATCCTAGCCATTTCTGTCCACAAAGAACAGAACACAGTATCATGTTTTTTTCTTATACGAGCCCTAAAAGCTATACAGGCAGGTTTTCTGCATTGCTGATCTGGAGTAGGTTTGAAGCAGAGCTTACAAATAAAGGAATCTCTCTCACTATCTTACCCCTAATTCCATCAATGATTCAGAAGCACCACATGATAAAAGGGCTACTAAACATTGGACCTCAAACTACAAGTTTTAGGAATCTGAGTACATGCTCTGTTATCATGATTCCATGCTAACACAAACACTCCAGGCTCCTCTACTGCCTTTGGTTTTTCACTGACAAAGAGGAAACACAAAAAGATATTTAGTAAAATAACATGTCTCCAGATTATATTTGCCTTTATTGAAATAATAAAAGAAAAGGTGTGGAAAGTGGGGAAAGAGTAGTAGGGACAAGAGAAGACAATCCTGAACTGTTTAAAATCCCCACAAAATTATTTGCCACGAGTAGGCTTGGGTAAATGGGCAGAAGGGAAGGAGGAGGATTGGTTAAGTCAACATGCTGTGCCATTCTGAGAATGAAAATAAAAGCCACTACTGGAGAAAAGAAAAAAAAAAAAAAAAAAAAAAATATCGCACCTCTACCCACAACAGCAATGTCTTGTGTCAAAAAAAAAAAAAAAAATACATATAATTTCCTACTTCTCAGCAGACAGACAACAGCAGCCACTGCTATTGAAGGAAAGCCCAACAGTGTTTAACCAGTCTCCTGCAGCGCGCCTGGCAGCTAGAGTGCTATTGGGGCAGAAAGGTGGCAGGAACAGGGCAAAAGTGCATGGACACATTCACTGCGAGTCTTGGTCCAATTCCTTCATATCAGTAAGCTCTGCGCTAGCAGACATGCTTTTATACCAGAATTCATCAGTCAAAGGAGGGAGTCACCTGGTCCATCAAATCCTTCTGTTCTGGTCCATACAGCACCCGATAGCAATAACATGTCTAGCTCTCAGAGGGTGGAGACCTACATAGTGTAAAGGACTCCTTAGCCTTATTCCTTCTTGTAATCCCCTTTCCTGTTCTTTATTTTATCAGGCCCATATAATGTCTCAACTCCTTTAATTGATCAGTTTTCTTGTATCTGGATATGAGGTATTGTGGTTAACCCCAGCAGGCAGCTAAGCCCCACACAGCCACCCACTCACTCCCCAAGAGAGATGGGGGAGAGAATCAGAACGGCAAAAGCAAGAAGACTCACAGGATGAGACAGACAGTTTAACAAGTGAAGCAAGGATATACACATAAGCAAAGCACAAAAAAAAAAAAAAAAAAAAATCACTATTTTCCATTGGGACACAGATATCTAGGCACTTTCCTGGAAAGCAGGGCCTCAGCAAGCATAAGAGCAACTTGGGTGAAAAAATGACAGAACTCCAAATATCTCCCCTTCCTCCTCTTTTCCCCAAGCTTTTATTGCTAAGCATGAAGTCCTATGGCCTGGAATATCCCTCTGGCTAGCTGTTGCAACTCCTCCCAATGTCTTGTGCGCCCTCAGTCTACTCACTGGCAGGGCAGCAAGAGAAACAGAAAGGCTTGATGCTGTGTAAGTACTGTTCAGCGATAGCTGAACGTGTATCCTGCTCATGCGCCTATCAAGCATACAAGGATGTATAGAAGGGTTCACTTTGCCGTGGTCATCATTGTCACTTACAGTTTATTTGAATATCAGCCTTTTGCAGAAGGAGAATCGCTGAGGAGATCATGATAGCATAGGAAGGTCACACATAGTCTAGCAATGGCACAAAGTATCTGATATTAATAGGAACCATGAAGCAAGTAAAGATGGAAAGGCTATAAAGAACTAGGCAACCTTAAGGATATACTGTTTATAGCAATAACTCTTGGAAATGTCCATTGAAGAGGACGTATTCTCCTCTTGCGTTGAAGATTTTTCTCAATGGCAATGACACCAGAACCTCATGGAGGATAGTTTTGTTTTAACAAGGTACTGACAGATAAGGGCATGCACTCCAGCAAAACAGAGCAGAAAGGCTAGGAAAAGAGCAGCCCAGAAGATGTGAAAGAAGGAATAAAACAGTAAGTTCAAAGCTGATAAGAAAGCAGGGAAAGGCATTTGGTAGGTGACTGTTTGTTCCCCACATGTACTCGGCAGGAAACTTATATCCATATCTACTAGCATTTTTTCTACTGTTTTCTTCCATTACAATGATCTTTTTCCTGTGTACCTTTATCATTGGTAGGTTAATTTCATCTCAAGGTCCTTTAGTAGAGGAGGACATTGCAACTACAACACGCAGCAATTATTTTTTTATTTAACTTCCCAAATGTTGCAAACCACATGGCAAGAAACCATGAGCCAGACTCACCGAAAATGATCACTAATACTAATTTAGGGTTCTTATTTGTAGCCTGCACATCACTTCTTCAGGGGTTCATATTGTCAACTATTATGTCAAAAAGTTTATATTAAATTAAAAAAAAAAAAAGCATATGAGATTATTAAACATTTATGCAACTCAACTCAAAATGTCAAGATCATTGCCAAAATACTGTGAAAAAGCAACAGTAAAGTGTATGTGAATTTGTATGATTCGTGATACATATATACAATTGAAAAATCAAAATTGTGTCATTTCATTCCTCTATTTTCATCTTGGAATTTGCTTTCTACCACTCATCTTCATATGGGTCTTTATTCTGCTATTTCTAGATTTTACCCTACAAATTAACTAATTTGTGTTGTATATGTGTTCCATTTAAATGAAGGAGTAAAAAGATACAGATGTAACAATAAGCATTTCATGCACACTCACTCCTGTTTTCCTTAACTGCTCATCCTTTGGTGGGGTCTAAAGTGTCAGTAATATTTGCTATTCTTGTTTTCCCTTGTAATATATTTACTTAAACCCTAAAAACCTTAGGGCACTTCACTCACTTTGCCATGGCTCTGCAAGACCCAACAGATGGTTCTTGAAAAACTCAATGTAGGATCAGAGATCAAATTATAAATCCCTTTGAGTAATGATCTGGAAGTGCCTGCAAAATGCCGTACACCTCTGTAGCACTCTTGTGATAATAATAAAACCACAAACCCACTGCTCAGAGGAGGGAAGTATGAGCTATCTCTAGAACAGCTGATGTCTCAGTTTCAAAAAAGGTTAGGTAAGGATACAGGTTAAAAAAAAAAAACAACACACCCCAAAACACCACCCCCCACCCCCCCAAAAAACAGTAAATGTCACAGCAATATTTCCTGGAAGAGCCATGTAAATCTTATTTATTGTGCCAAATTTGTTTCCAAAGCACATGTCTTCCACAATCTATTTTACCCAGCCATGCCAGAATAAAACAGTTGTAGTTTCAGCCTTCTAGACAGTATTACCATCCACAGGTCTCTGTAAGGCCAGTTCATCCCAGCATGAGAAGAGCAATTCAGCTTGTTCCTCTATGATGCCCTTCAGCCTTCGCTCAGCTATACAAGCCTAGTCTTTTGGGTTCAAACCCAAAAGCTTTGGCATCAAGTGTAGAAGTTTGTCAAAACAATGTGAAACTTCAAATAAATGTGATTTGTTTATCTGACAAAGATGTGATGGACAACTACCAGATTCATTTCATTGCAAGTGGTTCCTTTTACTGCCTACCTCTAATCTATTTATATATTTAAACTGTGTCGATCTTAGGACAGAGACTTGCAAAATTTGAACATTTTTACAGGGCCTTGAGAGATGCTAGACTTGAGTGACAGATCAGGCTGAAGTATTTTTCAGTAAAACACCCCTATTTTTTCAGGGAAATTCTCTGAGGGAACATTTTGAAAGGTACACAGATCTACAACTTTCCTTCAGTAAACTCTAAACAAAAAATGTGAGCCAAGTTGATGAAAAACAAAAACACTTTGATTTTTTGCAAGTAGAATCAGCTATCCAGTTTTGGATGAAATCAACATTTATCTACATTTGTTTGAACATGCTGCCTCAGTGACAGATGACCTTAGCCATTTTAGGGTCTTGTTTCTCCTCTGCTACCCAGACATCTTGCACAACATCTCCTATAGCACTTCCCTCCTAAGCAAGTACAAGATAAAGGGGAGCTGCTACAGTTATGGGGAGCTAAGGTCTAGCTACTAAGACCAACTTTCACTCCTGAGAGTGCTCAGTCAGCTGAATACCAAACTCTTGATATTTTACATTTAAACTTCAAGTTTGGCCAAGGGTTAAAAAATGAAAATAAAACCCCAAAACTAGTCTCTCCCTAGGAGAGCAAGTTAATTTACAAATAGTTCTATTTAATAATAATGATGAAGCTACAGGATCTCACTTACTAGAACTGCCGCATATACCATTAATACAGTACAGCCTCTCGACTTCTAAAGTTTGCCTTCTTGACTGAAATCCAGTTGCTACATACTTCTACAACCAATTAACCTTCGAAAAGAAAATCAGCGAGCACCACCAAAACCAGGAAGGAGTTCATTTGTCCACAACTAAGCAGCTTCAAGATACGCTGCATTCTCAATGTCTTGAGCTGAACTGTGCACCACTCAATAATCCTTTAATCTGAATAAAGGCCCTCATGGCCGGTGCCAGCATGCAAGCAGGGACTGTTACAGCACCAGAGAGCACCACTGCACAGGTAAATTGTGGGTTTTTTCTTTACCACATCACCAGAACTGCTTTGATCTACAAGGCTGAGAAACAGTGGAGAAGCTGTTACACCAGGTCAGTTGTCCTCCCTGTGGGGGTGACCTATATCGCATATTCTCAAAGATTAGTCTTGTTGCCTCTCCCCACCCATCCCCACTTCCTCTTTTTTATTTTTTTAATACAATAGTGACCCACAAACAGTACAATGAAGTCCCAATAGAGCAAAGCATACAACTGTATCTCATTAACTATATGCAGCACTAGGTACCAAGTCTCCTTCAATCTGATTAGACTGTTTTTCATTCTTTGCTCTACAAATGCCTCCTCTCTATCTTGATATTATTCCCTTCAGCTTTGCTCAAGCCTGTTAGTTTATACTACAATTTCCAAAGCATAATATATATCCTGAATTTAGCTCTAAGGAAAGATCAATGGCTCCAGAGACTCAGCTCCTCTGTTTAGAGTCCAAACTGCACAACTTTGTAACACCCACACATAGGGCTTCTCACATGTGCATTGGTGCTGCTTTGTAGAGACCAAAAGAAGAGGAGAAACAAAATCTGTTTCTACAGGCAGTTCAGTCCTTTAGCACAGGGTGTTGGACTTCAGATTTCTGGTTTTTAAGGGGGTTTTTGCAACATAGGCTCCAGTCTGGCCTCAGCTAGGCTCAAGTCATTCAATCATTTAGAGGCACCGTTGAGCTGTCATCACAAGGCAATGTAGTTTATGCTTAAGAGTGCAGGTACGCATTATGCTAAGAAATAGAGCACATTCATTGTTTTAAAACGTTGTCAGAAACGGCTCATTTTGGTTCAGTCAGAAGGGCGCTGACTGCAGCACAGCATTGGTCATACTGCAATATCAAAGAACAGTTTAAAAAAAAAGTTTATTCCCTCTAGTTCTCTTTCGTTTTATTAATCATCATTTTCCATTTCTTCAATGCTAAATAGCCGTATTTAGTTTCATCATCCTGCACATAACACACATGGTTACAGGCTGAACGTGTGATTTTTCAGATGGCTGAGATGGGGCAACAGAATCTCTCTGAACATCTTTTGTCTCTTGACCTCCAACTTTGCTGCGTGTTTCACACAAAGAGCTATGTTAACACAAGGGAACATTTGTCTCCAGATATCTCAAAGTTTATCCCTCGCAATTATTGATATGGCATGCTGTAATGGAGGACTTCGGGTTGTCCTTGCACTGTCACTCAGACAGTGAGGATCCAAAGCTAAGTAGTTATCCTCAGTTTTCAGGCAGAACCATGACTAGGGTATGTAGGCAACCGAGTATGGTATGAGGCAGCAGTTTCTGAGGAAGAGGTAAGAGAGAAAGGCCAGTGTCTGTCACAAAGCAAAATCATCCTTTGCCTAACAAAGTGCACGCTTGTAGTCTCCTTAAAACATGAGGGACTCTCATTGCTCCAAGGATGTTAGCGAATACAAAAGAACAGCCCCACACTTTTGTAAGTGAATAGCTATTTCAAAGCTTCACTGTCATAATTAGTTAATAAAGGATCATTAAGAACCATGATAAATGGTTTCTGCTCAGTCACATCAATGACAGCAACTAAAGATGGATGACAGATAATTAAATGAAGAAGAATAACGATCCATTTACCTAACAAGACTCGAGCTATGTTCTGTAAGAAGTGTCCTACCAAAGGTTTGCAAAATGCAGTACTGAACACAAATCTGATCTCCTGGAGAAACACTTGGGAGTTCTCCTCAGCCTTCCACTTGAATTGCGTGTGGTTCTATGACATTTGTGTTTCTGGGTGTCAGAAGCATCACTGGGAAGTCTAACATATTTACTAGAGAAAAATTTAATCTCTATATTATTTGTATCCAGTCAGTCCTGGTATCTGGGTCTGAGAAAGATAATTGTTGGTCTAAATGTAAGTAAGACACCTTTAAGACTATGATGTCCTTCATTTTTCCCTGCCACCATTTCCAAAGCTCAAATCATGTTCCTCTTGACATTGATGATGACATAACATTAATGTAATAGTTTCTCTAGCAGCTTAGAGCAATCTTGTTAATGAGTCTGACGGTGACAAGGCTTGACAGTGCCTGACCACCACCACAAACTATCCAGAACCAATACACTGGTTCACTTGATGGGGTTTAATACAAATTGGACAGCAGAATTTGTGGATAACGTTTTACAGAAATCCATTTCTTATGCCAGCTTTGAGTAAATAATCACTTGGAAGCAGACACCAAGAACTAAACAGCAGGTTTTAACCACAGAATGGAGTATTACAAGGATGCTTGTAAATTCTTGATGAGGTGTTGAGAACCACAGTGCATCCCCTGCACAGTCTGTCAGCACAAACACAGAAACCTGAAAGAGTAGGCATTGCTTTTTATTTGAAATATTCATTAGAATTACTGAGCCTTATTATTAGAGAAGGGTTGACTTTCTCTAATAGTCAAATGCTTTACAGAATATGGGAAGCAGATACTGGATATGATATTTGATGTGTTTATACCCACCAACCAGTACGGAAGATTTGTTTTCTAGTAAAAGAATTCTACTTGTATATGAAAGAGGTACACATCTTAAATTCACTATGTTGAAAGCAGCCATAACGCGATGGATTACATCAGCATTGAATCCAATGTGAGGAGATGTATGGGGTTTGCATGGCAAGGTTTTGCTAGCAAAAGGGCCAGAGGGGAGGCTTCTGTGAGATGCTGCTAGAAGCTTCCCCCGTGTCTGACAGAGCCAATGCAGCTGGCTCCAAGAGGGACCCGCTGCTGGCCAAGGCCAAGCCCATCAGCGACAGCAGTGGCACCTCTGGGGTAACAGAGTTAAGAAGAGGAAAAAAACCAAACCCAAACCGGCAGCGCAGAGAGGAGTGAGATGTGTGAACAACAACTCTGCAGACCCCCAGGCCAGTGCAGAAGAAGGCAGGAGGATCTCCAAGAGCCAAAGCAGAGGTTCCCGGCAGCCCCTGGTGCAGCCCACGGCGGTGCCCCTGCGCCCACGGAGGAGCAGATACCCATCTGCAGCCCATGCAGGACCCCACGCGGGGCAGGGGGATGCCCAAAGGAGGCTGTGACGCCGTGGGCAGCCCGCGCTGGAGCAGGCTCCTGGCAGGGTCTGGGGACCTCATGGCGGGGCCGGGCTGGAGTCTGTGCCTGAGGGGCTGCGCCTGCGGGAGGGACCCACGCTGGGGCAGGGCATGTGGAGCTGCAGCCCCTGGGAAGGGCTCACGCTGGAGAAGTCCATGGAGGACTGTCTCCTGTGGGAGGGAGCCCAGGCTGGAGCTGAGGAAGAGTGCGAGGAGCCCTCCCCCTGATGATGAACAGCAGAGATGTGTGATGAACTGGCCACAACCCCCACTCCCCGTCCCCCTGCGCCGCTCAGGGAGGAGGTAGAGAAACTGGGAGTGAAGCTGAGCCCAGGAAGATGGGAGGGGTGGGGGAAGGTGTTCGTAATGTTTGGTTTTATTTCTCATTGTCCTACTCTGATTTGATTGGCAATAAATTAAATTAATTTTTCCCCAAATTGAGTCTGTTTTGCCCATGATGGTAATTGCTGAGTGGTCTCCCTGTCCTTATCTCAGACCCATGAGCCTTCTGTTGTTCTCTCCCCTCTCCAGCTGAGGGGAGTGACAGAGTGGCTTTGGTGGGCACCTGGCATCCAGCCTGGGTCAACCCACCACTGGAGAGTTTTGATTTAGTCAGCTTACATGGGAGATTTCAAAAGAATAAAACCAAAACACATACACCCCCCTATGGTATAAGACACAAGGGTGGCTATTCACTATTTTTGGCAAGTTATTTTTCTTCAAACACTAAAGCAGTTTCCCACAGATGTTACTGGCTGGTGAAGTTCATGCTGTTGTGCCCACTTTCTAACCACCTTCCTTCAATAAAGATATTAAAGATTTCTCTGGGAAGGTAAGGAAAATCTGCCTGAAGGCTTGCAAAGGCCACACCTAGCTTTATTACAGGTAGAATTGAGGCCAGCTAAATTCAAGATTATTTGAGCCTTCATGTTGCCTATAATCACCAGACACCAACTACTTAGCTTGAAGCATTTTTCTTCCCCTTGAGCTGAATTATTTTTGAAATTTTCAGCTACATTGTTTCACCTGTTTCTGAAAACAATACCAGTGGAAGAGCTGTTTGGTGCCTATTAAAATCCAAGACGACACAGGAGTGCTTTTTTTCTGTATCACACTGAAAAGAGCCTGCAAGACACATGAAGTTATCTTTCTATTGCACTGAGCACCGATAAAGCCTCATTTGGGGGAAGAGACTTCAAGAGTGATAAAAAGTAATCAAAAAAACATTCAGGTAAGAGAAGTGAAAATGACAGAAAGTTAAAATACACCACCTACAGAAACAAATCAACCAACCCACCCACCCCCACAGATTAGGCAGATAAGTACCATATAGCCTTAAAAGGCTGAGGGAAGCCAAGAGTTTTCAAGTAAGTAAAAGCCTACTAACCACACCCCACAAAGCAGTAATATGCTCTCAACATCAGTTTAAGCCCGTTTTTCTTGTCCTATTCATTACTGCAAGATAAATAATCAAGGTAACACTTGACAATTTTTTTTTTCTTAAACACAGTTAAACACTGCAGTAGCATGCTTAGGCTGCTTGGAGGGTCTGTCATTGAGGATTTTAAGAACAAGTTAGACAAACATCTCTAAAACTGATAAAGGTATAGTTGATCTGACCATATGATGCAAGACATCTTGTTTTCTTCCAACCTTATGATTATTTAGCTGTCTATAGATCTAGAGTCCAACTACATCTCTACACAATGCTCCTGCAAGTCAAACCCCAGGCTTCATTATTTTCTAGGTGCCAAATACACGAAAATAGTAATCACCTCTGATAAAGCATCATTTAAGCAAAAGGCTTTGCATAACACAGGAATAGTAGTTAAATGTAGTTGCCCAGAACAGTTTTCAAATCACAGAGCAGTTTGGATTGGAAAGGACCTCTAAAGCCCATCTAGTCCAACCCCCCTGCCATGAGCAGGGACATCTGCAACTGGAGGTTGCAACTGAGCAGGTTGCTCAGAGCCCCGTCCAGCCTGAGCTTGAAGGTTTCCAGGGATGGGGCATCCATCACCTCTCTGGGAAGCCACTCTCATTGTAAAAAATTTCTTCCCTACATCTAATCTAAATCTCCCCTCTCTCAGTTTAAACCTATTATTCCTTGTCCTATCACAACAGGCCCTGCTAAAGAGTCTGTCCTCATCTTTCTTATAGGCCCCCTTTAAGTACTGAAAGGCCACAATCAGGTCTCCCCGCAGCCTTCTCTTCTCCGGGCTGAACACCCCCAACTCTCCCAAGCTGCCCTCACAGCAGAGGGGCTCCAGCCCTCTGACCATGTCTGTGCCCTCCTCTGGACCCGCCCCCACAGCTCCGTGTCTCTCCCGTGCTGAGGCCCCAGAGCAGGAGGCAGCACTGCAGGGGGGTCTCACCAGAGCGGGGCAGAGGGGCAGCATCCCCTCCCTCGACCTGCTGGTCACACTGCGGGGGATGCAGCCCAGGGCACGGGTGGCCTTCTGGCTGCAAGCCCACATTGCCAGCTCATGTCCAGCTTTTCACCCACCAGCACCCCCAAGTCCTTCTTGGCAGGGCTGTTCTCAATCCCTTCGTCCCCAGCCTGTATTGGTACTGGGGGTTACCCTGACCCATGCGCAGAACCCTGCACTTGGCCTTGAACCTCATGAGATTCACATGGGCCCACCTCTTGATTTTGTCCAGCTCCCTCTGGATGGCATCCTGTCCCTCAGGCACATCCACTGCACCACTCAGCTTGGTGGTGTTGGCAAAGTTCCTGAGGGTGCACTTGATCCCACATCTACGTCTTTGATGAAGATATTAAACAGTATTGGTCCCAATAAGGACGCCTACACATACATTTTGTTTGCCTGCTGTAGCGACCCTCTAATTCAGCCCTATATTTAATAGCTGCTGTGCGTAGGCTGATGTGGTACCATACAGGGGAGCAATGATGCGAGACATGAAATAAAGGCCTACCTTGTGAAGGATACTTACTTATAGGTGAATTAAGGTTGCAAAGCCACACTTCATTCAGGAAGTACTTGTGTCAGGTTTGGCCATGCAACCTTAACAATGCAATTTAACCAGGCTGTTGCTGCACGTTTGAGATGACAGTTACCATGCAGCCAGTTTACTGTTCCTGCCCTTCTCTGAGTGACTTGAAAATTTCTAACTCTGGTGGAGGAGAGTGAAATTCATCTGCTTTCTGACTCCAGGATTATTTGTTTGAAGGGTAATCTGGCCTCTCTTGTGGCCTGTTCTTTACTGAGGAGCACAGATGATACCCAGAGAATTGTCTTGGCAGCACTCGGCTGTTTATAGGATTTTGCAAGATTATATATAGTGATTTCCTGCCCCCATCCCCCAAGTTATTGATTTCTCCTCCCTCTCCTTCTCCACAGAAAGATTTGAGAGGACAGTTTCTGGAAGGGCTAAGGCTAAGCTGCTCTGTTTTGTGACCGCAGTTTACTTAAGACAGACAGATGAAACATCTGCCTCAGAAACCAGATGAAAATAAAAACTATAGTGTTTATAAGCTATAACAACAAAAATTGTCAGGAGCACATTAAATGGTTAATCAGTTGAGTTGTTATTTGCAATTCCTTAAGAGCAAGAATCAGTAGGTTGTAATGGCTGGAGCAGCTACCATGCCCATCTCCCAACTCATGGCATGCAGACCCTGTCACCACACGCGTGTCTGGTTATAACAAACCAGAAAGGAGACGCTGCCAGCTAAGGAGCCATTACACAGTTTCAAAAGCGCCTAAGAATGTAAACTACTGAGTTTAGGGATGACCATCATCACCTAAGGGTGATCACACTGGACTTCTGGCTCTAACCACCAGAGCAACCTAAGGTTTTCCAAACAGGCAGCACCAGCATTAAGGTTACAACCAAACAACAGACCTCTACCAGCAAAGAGCAGAGTACTCAGGCACACATGCGTATTTTATGCTTTCTAGATCAAAACGAGCACAAACTTTAACTGAAACTGATTTCACCCATTAAGGAAGAGCTAAACCAAGCGTGTATTTTTCAAATCCTACTGTGGCAACACATAGCTTGCATTTGCTTTATTCCAGCAGAGGGCAAAAGCTACACAAGGAAGAGCATTTGAGAAGATGAAGGTCTGAGTAAAAGGAAAAGTAAAAGAAGAGACTATCCAGACTCTTGTCACCTAAATGACATTTTTAATAGCTTTAAATAGAACTTTTGGCAGATTTCATCCAGCTCTTACAATAACATGTAATACAGCTAAAGTTTCTATTCATGCCTTTAAAAGAAAAGAATCCAACATTACAGCAGTTCACACATTGCGTTGATGATACATAATTCCCATCTCCTCCTCAGACTGCACGCACTCGTTTGTTCCACCATGTTTACAGTGAACTGTTTGAACAGATGATCTGAACTGACAGTGACTCTGTTGCACAAACTGACAATACTGCACTTCAACTGTAACACATACACCTCTGAAAAGCATATGCAGAAAGAATATACACAGGTTCCTTCACTTCAACACTCAATTAAATGGTGATACAAATGTAAAGTAGCAATTTTGTTCTATTTACTGGACAAATAGACAGAAACATTGGGACTGCATGATTATTGGTGGATGGTAAAAAAACTACTGGGTTTTCAGATCTTGTGGCCCTATTTAGCCATAAAAGAGGTTGCGAAGGGCTGATTTGAGCTCTTGAGCATTGCTAGATTATCCATGTGGCACTTAACGTTCTCCACATTGGTAGAAATATCTAGGTGACTGCATTAATAGCAATAATAACCATACTACTCTTTGGCACACCCCTCTTCAATACATAACATTGCCTTGCTTTTGTCTGAAATATTCAAGCATCTAGCTGCCAGAAAAAACAAAAACACCAAAATCAAACAAAAAAAAAACAGCAACAAAAAAACCCCCCACAAACAAACAAAAAACCCCACAGTCTTTTAATGTCTGGACACTTAGGGGCAACACTGGTTTACGTTAGGTCCCAGTGTGGCAGTTTATATCTGATAGCATGTGTCAGCTATAAAAAAAAAAAATAAAAAAAAAAAGGATCAGAATCTACAGAGCATGCCAGTTACGTTGTACACTTGCTTTACCATAGTATTTAAATATGGCACTGATTCAACACTGATTTTTTTATATTAATGATTATCACCATTTATAATTGAAGAATATTAATATGAGCAAAATCAAGGAAATTAGAATGTGATACGAATATCAGAAAACCATTGCAAGAGTACAAATATCTCCTAAGGGACATAGTGAAATCTCCCACATCCTGATTTCTTTAATATTAGGTTGGACAAGCCCCGAGAAGCCATTATGAGGAGGGCAGGGGAATCCTGTAACAGACCATGGGAATGGATTGACATGATCTGTCTACACTAGTCTTTTCTGTCTTTAATTGAGGTAGTTCTGTGGTGATTCTGTAGGCAAGATTAGATGTAAACATATTGTTGGTATAGCAATTAACACATAAATACTCAGCTCTGACATTTCTTATCAGCTAAGTACAAATTTCTGCCAGGCTGCTTCCCTACAACATTTGGCAAATGGAACAATTTTGATCAGAAGGTAAATTATTGCACACTGGAGTTCAGTGGGTGTGATCACTGAGAATGACAGATGAACAACTGACAGTTCAGCAAAATAATAGAAACAGCAACATATTTACACACACAGATTAAGATGACCTCTCTAATGCCAAAAAAAAATGTAACATTTTCAAGCAGTTTTTTATAACTACACAAATCACAAGGACAGATTAACCCCGGGTTTTTTTTTCAGGAATGCAGAGACAGGCAGCCTCCTAGTCCAACAGGCCACTCGCTACTCCAGTAAACTGAGTTTCTAAAATACTGAGTAAGTATTCTTTTGCTGAGAGAGGTTTAGGCTGTCTACAACGCAACCCAAAGCAGATTTAAACTAGGTCATCTGGCCAGTAGTAGCTATGCAGTTAATAACAGCAAGGCCTGCAAAAGTAACATAAGAAGCTAAATAAATCCGTAGGGAACTGTCCCAGGGTGGCTGCAACTGATTTAACAGTAATTTTGACTGAAGCATAAACATATTTGTCTTAAGCCTAGCTTTTGAGCTGCACTCATAAGCTAAGAACTTCAGCCTAGGCTGATTTTTGGAGTGCCACATCAATCAGAGGAAGCTGCCAGTGGGCAAGAGTTACCTCATAACTTTGAAAAAAGGTGTCAACAGATGGAAGTCCTGGTTATGCCAGCAATTCGTTATGCCACCTTTGAGTCACTTGGTTTTTTCCTATACTCTGAGTTCTTCTGTTTAAAACATATTCCCACTTCTAACACAACTGCTTTCAGAGGCTAATTTTGCCCAGCAAGCACTCAGAGTGAAAAGTGTTGTATTGCTGTTAAGTGCACAGCAGTAGTTGATTCAAATTTATTTGCTGTGAGGAAAAAAACTAAACTTGCATAAATGTTGCTACAGAGCTTTACAGTTCACAAATGCACAGAAGCTTTGAAGACAGAATCACTCATAAAACTACCCAGAAGATAGCAGACTGTTCAAGCAACGGTCTTCAGATAATGCAACTAACTAGTGCTGCGGCCTCATCATAAATTTACCAGGAGACAAATGCACTTCCTATTGACCCTTGCTAAATCTTTAAACAGACATCTTTGCAATCTTTCCCAGCCATCTTCAGAGAAACTAATTCCTTTTACTATTACACCAACTAAAATGAGTATAACCAAAGGCAAAACATGTTCAACAAGACCAAAGGAATAACAGTGCGGAAGACAGACAAGCCCAGAAGCACAGCCCAGAAGCTACTAGTTTAGCCTCCAGGTTCAGCATGAACAAACTTGGTTTATATGAACAGATGAGAGTTTAATAGAAGTAAGGCAAGTAGTAGCATTTTTATTTACATCTATGCTTTTTAAATATCTAACCAAAAAGTAGGCTTCAAAGACCAGTTAAAAGTTTCTCCCCATTTGCCCCTATTAAGCTAAGAAAGAAAACCAAACAGTAAAACAATTGAGATGCATTAAGATACTAGGACATGAAAACGTCAAAAATGTCTTTAGACACTGGAGAATCCTGCAGAGAGGATTCAGTGGTGTAACTATTTTATTTGATGGGAGTCTAAATCAAGACATAGGTCTCTAATAAGCTGTAACCTAGATGCAATAGGCATTCAAGTCAAAAGAGCAAGGGCTTTTCTTTAATTCCAGTAAAGCTAACCTTTACTGTTGCTGGAAAAAAGCCTATAAGCAGAGTTGACTTGAGTATTCTTCGCAATGTAAGTACCACTAGAGGAGAAGATAAGGCCAGGTTACTTTCACTACCAGAGTGGGTAGGACAAAGCTGGGATGAAGAGCAGAGTCAAACCTTTGAGAGGAGCAACTTTTTTCCTACTGATTTCCCATTACCTTGGTTTTCTCAGCCAACTGTTACTATCAACCTGTGTATCCCAACACCTCTCTCAACTGCAGCCACTGCCACTTTCGTCAGGTCTAACGCTGGCATAAAGCCAAGCAGGCAGCCACCCTCCACTTTGCCAATGCCTAAAATTAGGGCTAGGTATAAGCAGCAGAAGAAAAATATAGACAGAACTACAATTTTAAGGAAATAAATAGAAGAAAGGAGACAGGAGGAGGAATAAAGGATAACAAGAAGAAAATAGATTTGAAATCCTAAGCTTCATCTTTTGGAGTAATTAAGCAGCGAGTCGCAGGTTCATTCTCAGGCCCCACTGAAGGCAGTATTTAACTTCCAGCCAAGCCTAAAGACAGAGAGGATTTCTGGTTCTCTCACAATTTCTTACATGCACCTCTTTCGTACAAAATACAAGCTTCCCCTTGACCAGGTTGTCTTTGAAGACAAGCCTATGAACGCAAGGTCAGAACAATGCAACATGGCATAGGAAACATCTATTCACCAGGACCGACATACCAGGAGTGCCAGAAAAGCAATTCAATGGCTGCACACCTTCCCACAATGCGAAGCAAACACAAGACAGCCATTTAAAACAGGATTATGCATCACAGCAGCTGTGCAACGCAGGAAAAACACATTAGGAAGTTCTTAGCATCTAAAAGAGAGACAAAAATTCAGAGACAGCACTCCTTCCACTTCAGTAACATCCCCATAGAATTGCCTGTCCCAGGAGACAGAGCACCTCAAGGTGCACACAGAATCAAGAGAAAGGGAACTTTGATTAAAAGAATATACTGACACACACAGTAGCTATCTGCAAAACAAAAATTGTAAGGAAACACCATACCTCAAACACTGCCCAGCACTCTGCGACGTTACAGCTGCTACCTGATGAAGTTGAAACAGATTAGCAGTCCTTTCAGGCGCTTAACGTCAGCACACTGACAGAGCTCATGATTCTGCATCTCTCGAACTGAAAGAAGTGCAGAAACGCAAGTAAGCTAAGCCTGAGAAGCAGGTACAGCCAATGCAAGGTCCCTAGCAGAGATGGCTAGAGAAAGCAGGTTCTCATTTTCACTTGGTTTCTGGATAGATTGAAACCTGCTGGGAGAAGGGGCTTTATTCTTTGCACCTGAGGGCTGAATAGAACCTCCTCACCCTGACCCCCACCCCAGCTGCACTGTGCACCTTGGCTCTGTGTCCTCCCCATCTCCACAAGAGATGTGCTGCTATTTGTTTGGGTTTTTTCTTTTCCTGATATTGATCTGAGAGTATTTGTGCATTTGTCTTTCTAGGGCCCCTAGAGGAGAGTTTCTTGCAATTTAAATATATATTGCTTTTGCTTTTAATGATTTTTTGTGAGATACGTGTTTTCTTCTGCAGCCTCTTTCTATATTATACTGCTCTACTTTCTAACTTTCTAACCAATATTTCTAAACGGGACATGAGATGGCTTTTACTTGCCTTATGCAAATTGCAAATTCTAACCTGAGCTAAAGACATCACTTGCCAAGGAACGCAGTCCCATGGGGTCAGTGTTCTTACAGAGCACTGTAAAGAAGACAGATAAAAAAAACTCAAAGAAAAACAAAGGAGCTGACGGTTATTCTCAGCAAGAGAACTTAAAAAGCTGACCAAGTGCAGAAGAATAAAACTGGGATCCCATAGTCAGGATTTGGTTTAGGTCCTCAGCTACCCATAAGAAGCGTACAAATGTTCCTGAGGCCTCATTAAGTGTTAGCCACTTCAATAAAAGCTTTGAAAGGGAGTTGAGACAGATTTTATGGACCAAATCTCTATGGTTTTACACTGCATTCAAGGAGAAAGTCCCACACTTGCAGACAGTTAAATCACAGATTTATTTCATGTGAATATAGCCAAGGCCAGTGGGTTCAAAGGGCACTTTTGCATGGTGACCAACCTGCTCCTTTTCTGGATGAAGCTGCAGAAGAACTAAGATTGAGATGCACATTCAGGTTCTCCACAGTTTTATACTCTGGATAAACACTTACATCTCTGCAGAGGCTATAAAATTCTGCTGGAGCAGTACAGTTGCTTTAGACAAAGTCCATGGAGAGGCAGTTGACTATCTGTAGCACCCAGGTATAGGAAATGGGGCTGTTGCACACCTCAGCTCGGCACGTGTTGCTGCCCTGTGGGTGATCCAGGGGTTTTGCACCAGGGCGAGCACCAGCACGAGCAGCTCCCAGGCTCCTCGCCTGGAGAGCTGTGCCAGACAAGGCTCCAAGGCAGGAGCACAACCAGCCTCTTCCCCTGCATCAGACAATATCACCTCCTTGGTTTTGAAAAGAGTCCCACTGCCTTTTCAGAGTAGAAAATCTTCATGTACAACACCTGCAGGAACTCGGCGGGACCCGCTGCAGTGCTGGAAAGCACGATGAACCACACCAGCTCCTGTCACAGGTGGGAGAAATCCCTAAGCCTGTGATACAGCAGGTGCTGCTGGTTTAGGCCACACGATTTCTCCCCCTCCACCGCCCCCCGCCCAGCCGTGTGTCAGGGTCCGTGAGCCCCGAGTGAGTCCTGAACTCACCATCAGATGGAAATCCCTGCCTTTGATTCTGTAAGCAGCAGCTGCTCTTATGTCCCAACTTACGCTAGAGTCCAGACTCAGTGAGGTTACCCATTTCTGCCTGTTTGAGGGGAAGGCTGTGGTCTCCCTATTACTGCTGACCTCTGTGGACTGCAGCTCTGCAGGTGAAGTTCTGCTGAGCTGGGAATCATTTTGCATATTTTCAGCAGAACTCTCAGGTTTTTAAAAAGTGCAGCCTGTTGCTCATCTTTTCTCCTATATGTCTAAAAGCATAATTCACTTCTGTATCTCCCAGCTAAGATTTATGAATAAAACAGTGTTATGAATGTATGACTTAGTTTCACCTATGACTCATGTCAAAAGCCTCTCGTGCGGAGTGGCCCAATTAGTAGGTACCAGTGCAGTTTCCTATGGCTCACATTTAAAGACATCTTTTAGATATGTTTGAAAAGTACAGTCTTGTAGCATCTTACTCTAAGGTTGAAACACAGCAGTTTTTCTTTAGAGATTGTTTTTCTGTCCTCCTTGAAACACAGTATCTTCTGCCTCCTCTAAGCACATGTTCCTCCTTAATGCGAATTTTGTCCTACTGCTGAGTCTAACAGCTCTGAGAAACTCATGCAACCTCATGAAGAAACTAGAACAACCATTTGTGTTGGAAAGACGTAGAGTTGAAATGTGAGTTTTCAAGCAGTGTCCACTCAGAGTCGGTGGGCAAAGCAGACAGGCTACTCCTGGGGCACAACATAACATCTGCATCACACCACTGCTGCCCCCGGAGCAGGATGTTCTCAAGGACACTGTGGTGCATACACAATATCCATGATGTGATATGAAGCAAAAAATCCTTTCATTGATAATTAAAATCCTCAACATTCAGGCATTTTTCTTCATATGTAGTACACTTACTAATTCCTAAGAATTTCACACTTATTTAAATCTTTCAGGATTTGATTATGCCCTTCCCCCCCCCCAAAAAAAAAAAAAAAAAAAAAAAAAAAAGGTGAGAAATCCCACTTTGATCTGGTCCAGTGGGCAGCACTGGAGAAGAAAATCGTATTTCCAAAACAGCAAGTAGGCTACAATACTGCTGTGCATCCCTCCAAGCTTTTGTTCTTGCACATTCACAAGGGCTGCACTGGAGATGGCGTTCACTATTCAGGTGAAACTAGCTGCTAAAATACACCCAAAAAGCTCTCTCCACAAAATGCCCTCTCTCAGGAACTGCAGTGCCTACACTCTCACTTGCTGCTCTTCCCATTCAGATAACCCCAGAAATCTCCATCCAGTCTTTCATCCTTAACTGCACATCTAGAGCTGAACATCTTGGGGCTGACAGAAAACCCCTGGACTAGCTATTGTAGAACATCACTTCTCAAATGTTTGAAATCTAACATCTCTTCAAGATGGCAAAAACAATCGCACATTTTTAGTACCACAATACATTGTTAAGACAATCTCATTTAATGTCAGATAGATTTTTTTATTATGAACAGTTTCCAAATCCCTCGCTTTGCTTTGATGTGAAGAGCCAGGGGCTTGCCCATAAATTATGCTAAAGCCACTCTCTGTAACAAATGCTCAGATTTATCAGCTGTCGTAACCTACATCAGCCTCAACCTCTATGCTTTGTAAATCAGGGTACGTTTCACAATGCACTTGAGCCTGTAAGGTGAAGCTTTATGTTACCTGACGTACGTGCACAGGGCAGGCTGTAAAATGCTCCTGAGAAGCAAAGTAATCCCAGGCAGAATTCCTTGCAGCCACAGTCAGCTTTCTTGGTTATCTCGGTGGGACACTACTTTGCAGTGCAGATGTACTGGCAGTTTCAGGCAAAAATGCTTCTGTGTACTGGGCCCAGGCTTTGTCTGTGTTCTGTTAGGGGCTGACTCCTCTGTGCACGCTCTCTTTTTTCCATAAAAACCAGCACTGTCCCTGGCTGGATGCTCCTCATCTCTTATATCAACTCCCTGCCTCTTCATCTGCTACTTCTCTGCACACTGCCGGGAGCTTTGATTACAGTATGCCTCTCTCTGCAGGTGGCATTGCTATAGTAAGCTGGTTACATGTAGAAAGTCCCAGCTCCACATGTTAATATCTCCATCCTTAGCCCCTTACTTCAGAAAAGATTTTTGGTTTCCCTTGTAATGAATGGGAAGAGGCATGAGCTGAAATCTGTAATGTAGGAAACACTGATCTAGAGTTTCATAACGTGCTACTGCCTGTCCTTTGCCACGTGGACCAGAGAATTATTTAGTAATCTGTCCACACTTTTCTGATTATTCTTACACAACTCAACTCCTCCTAATATTGAACCTCTATGCAAAGATCTGGGACATTTAGAGACATACAATTAGAAACAGAGTTGCCCCGACTTGACCTGAGCAAAACTCCCTTGAAGGGCAAGCACTGAGCAGAACTGATGGCCCTCATCAGTCACACACACCCATTACTGCAGAGCTGTGCAGGGCAGGCTGCTTTGCACCGGCCTTCTGTACCCCAGCTGAACGTCATCCTTGTTAGCAGACATATTTGTAGGGAATACCTTTTCAATATTTAAAGTCACAATTGTAATAGGTCCTGACCACGGATGAGAAGAGTTGGGGAAGCAGATCATCTTTTGGGGTGTTTAATAGCCCTGGTTTTACTAGCTACTCTGAGCTTTGAATTACTTATATACAACCCCAAATAATTTAAGTAATATGCAGTTAAAAGCAAACTGCTTTAATCACTTTGGTAGAGTAACAAAAAAAAAATCCACATAAATGTATTTATTTTTGTTTTATGGGCCAAGACTCAGCATAGGTAAAATGTTAAAGACAGGTATGAACCTTTTGGAAAGTATTATTCTTAAAGGATTATATTCTGTATTTATATTTATCAACCTTGAAAAATAGGACATCAATATGAAGTTATTTCCTGTCTACCCACAAAATCTCACGTTGTGGAAAAAATGTTAATTCATCATTGTTCAAGACATCCCTCTCCCCTTTCAGTTATCCCCAGAACTCCCCAGGAGGCAAATAACATTTCAGTTCTGTCTTTTTAACTTGCCTGATTTACATAGCTCTAACAATATTTAAGTGCCTTTGGCTGTACTTTCCTTTCCTTTCTCTGTTTCCTTACTCCCAGACTCTCAAGGCTGATGAAGTAACAGTTGGCAGCGTCTTGCTCATTACAGCATTGCCTATACTGTGCTCAAGTCACACCACTGTGGTTGCAGATGGCTGAGCCACTCTCCAGTCCTCCCATGAATTCCAGTTTTCCTTTGGGAAAGGCACTTCTGACTAAGCGTCCTTCCCAAAGCAGGGGAAAGGAGCCTCTCCTTGGAGTCACACCGTTCTCCCAGGGGCAAGGGCTGGAGGAAAGCAGAGGTGCAGCACATCAGGCCTGACCTCTCTCTCCCCTTGAACGAGTGATGGGGACACATCCTGTGAGCCTTTCATCTGTGCCATCCACGCCGGGTATGAGAACACACAGACATTACTCTGCTCAGCAAGGCCAGGGATGAGAAAAATTACAACAAACCTGGATAAAAAAATAACAGGACTGAAGAGATGCAGAAGAGGATGGATTTGGAGATTGAATTTATAGGTTAGTGTGGTGGTGTATTCTCCCCCCACCCCTTTTTCCCTGGACTGCTCTACCACCAAATCTTGGCCTTTGTCTTTGTGTACTGAGCTGGGCAGTTAAGCATCTCTTGACGGTACCAGGCATTCCCATATGACTAAGATAGGGGTGGCACTGCTCGTGCCACCTGGTCTTGGTCTTTGTGCAAGGAGCTGGCTATTAATCAAATCTTGGCCTTTGTGCATGACATGGGGCAGTGAAGCGTCCCTTGGCTGTACCAGAAACTCTTACATGGCTGAGATGGGCAGAGCAGTGTTCATACCAGGTATCCTGATTGCCCAGCCAAGGTGGGGGAATGGAAGCGGAACAACTTGGCCTGTTGCCAGGATGAAAATTAGTTGATGACTAAAGCCAATCAGCTTGCGACCCTATAAACAGCAGTCCCAAGTGAGGCCCTTTGAGCTCTCCTGGACTGCAGCGGGTTGCGCTCAGCTTCTCCCCCTGAGTGGGATGCTGCTCAGAGTTCACAAGCTCTCAGGTCTGTGAAATCTGGAGGTCCACTGCCAAAGACTGACGATGGGACCTGGGCCGATATTCTCCTTGAGGCTTAACCCTTGCCCATTGAGAAATGCCAAAGCATTTGATGTGAGTACTTCACTGAACTCAAGGGAAATTTTTAACAGGTATACCTTTTGTACATTTATGTAAGTATTGTGTCTGTGTGCATGCATGTGTAAATTAATGTCATCACTTTGGAAATGTTGAATTAGTCAACCATTGAATGTTGCTAAAAATCTCATGGTTCACCTTAAACTGTGAATAATCATTTAGACATAAACCGTTGACCAAGTCTGGGACTAGGATTGGATCTAGCCTCCCCTAGACCCCTCTCTGAGGAGAAGCCCAGAAAGCAAGGGGGTCCTTTCTGAATCTCATGACTCAATGGGAGGGTCTCCTTTACTTTTCATGTCCCTTTGCCTCTGTGAAGTCAATTCTGTCTCGATTTTTCCCTGATATACTTCTTCCACAAAGTAATAGATTGAACCTTGCCATTTTTGAATCTTTAACTAAGTCGCTGCTTTGATTAGAACAAATTTTGTCAAATCACTTTATTAATCAATTGATGATTGAGTGCTAGTAAATACCACGATCTAATCCTGTGATTTGCTGTAAAGGCATAAATAAATACAAAACTGCTGCTAGATCAAATTGTGTGAAATCACTCATTTGCAACAAAATCCATTTGCGACAGGGATGGGCAGATGTGGAGTTGAAGAGTTCCTGCAGACAGGATGAAAGGAATCTCAGTAAATACATGTGATCTTAAGCCATGCTAATCTCTCTTACTCACTAAGGGTGAAGTGTGGGGTGGCCACCCTGAATCACGTCTTTTAGGGATGGACACATGTTTCAATATACACAGTCATAGCTGACATTTGACCTTCCTTGCTATTCAGCTTCGCTTTCTGTTCCTATTTGGCACACACACTCTCTCTCTCTCCATTTTCTTTCCATTTTCTTTTTTCTCTGTATACAATGGAAATTGAAGTATGTGAAACAGCAGTAACTGTTTTTTTTCACTGCTTCCCTGATAGTCCATGTGGGGAAGGGAAAAGTAGAAACCAGTTCTCTCTGTCACACCTCTGCTACACAATTCCTGCTCTCTGTCTTTCTAAAAAGAGACGGGAGTCCCCACCACACACAGAGGCAGAAGACGTGGATAACAACCCCTGCCTCACAAGCCCTTGTGATCATCTCTGAAGTGATGGTTTCCAAATGAGCACTGTGGACCACTACTGATTTTTAAAATGTTTAAAGTGCCATGCAAAACACCCTCAAAAGTGCCTAAAAACTATTTTAATCCATGCTGTCTTCTTTTCCTTTTGGCTATGACAGCCACATGCCACCTTCTGCACTGATGCCTGGCACAGTGTTGAGACCTTCTGCTGTCACCATGATAAAGCACAACCCTCTTCCAAGTTGACTGCATCCAGGAATGCTAGAACTATTGAACTTTTTGTTTCACACAGAATTTGTGTAAGAACTGCGAGCTTGCGGCAGGTCTTATCCAGGATTTTCTCAAACAACTATACCATTAAAACAGAAAAACCATCAGAAACAGTTACAGTCCCACGATGATCCCCTATCACCGGTTACAGTGTATACCCCATCTGTTGCTCTTATTAGCTGACTCTTTTTTTTAACCTGGATTCACCAAGAAACATTTAGTATTTTGCCAAAAACATACAATGTCCTTTGTATTAAGCCAAAAATAAAAAGTTAGTTTCATTGCTATCAAATAACTCATAAAAATGCTACCTTCTATTCTTTCATGTAAAAACTAATAAAGACTAATATATTCCTTGTATGGGTCACGATACCATCTTCTAAAAATTTGTGAGGACTGGACTACTTTGTGTGTTTACATTTAACCAATAAAACCATTTGAAAGGAACTTCCATCTCTCTCAGAAGTTTAACTGGAACAAGGCCCTGCAGGGTATTCACTATATTACCCTTTTGGCCATTGTGAATTTACTGTTTGGTTTATAATAGATTGCTGCGGACACAAAGGAGTTTTTTCTCTTTTTAGATTTTAGAAGAATGAAGTCTGACAGCAATGAACCATTGGTACTAATCACGTAATCAGAATAATCACATAATCAACCCCATTTAATAGGGTATGACCTTAAAACCATGACAGAGGCACAGCCAAAACCATCAGAGTCACACTGTGTGCTACAGGAGGGAGTGCTCTTCGGCACACCAAAACGGGTTTCAAAGGATGTGTCATTTACATTACCCAGCTTATGTATGGGGACTGTACATCTCTATACACACCCAGCAGCATGGCATGATCTGCCAATTGTCCTTTCCAATAGTGAAAAACACAGTCTTTTGGTTTAACGGCCTTTATACTGCTGTATGATCCTAGGTCAAGGTGAATCAGTAATCAAGCTCTGCATTATGAAAAACGTTATTTTGTTTTGGTCTGGTTTGTTTGTTTGTTTTAAAAATATGGTACTCTTAACAGACAGCAACATCCTTGGTTATCCCTGGATCACCCACACTGTAATCTCCACAGCTCTTATTTTAAAATAGAAGCACTTTCTCCATTCCTGTCTCCCAAATGAAACCTTCATGTAACAGCAGATGGCAAGATGCTGCCTGGGTACAGTCTCTACCAATCCTTGCAAATACATGAGCAGTTTTGATGTCCAGAAGCATAATTACGTTTAGGCAGAGCTTCCAATAGTTCCCTGAATATAAATATCAAACTTTCTGCCACCTCAGACTTCCTCACACCTTCTATCGAGAATTAATACAAGCCAGCTTCACGCCTTTCAAGCAATCCTAAAACCTCCAGCACCCCATTTGGCTTTCAAAACCATCACACAGCTTCCGCAGTACGGCATGTTGCTAGTACCATATTGTCCGACCCCACACTGAACTCATTTTCTATCATGGCTAATTTAGCTCAGAGAAAATGGTTTCGAGCCTAAGAGGACATTTAAGCCCCTATGCATCATAATAGCAGAAAGGCAGAGAAAGAGACTGGATCTCTGTTGCCCATATAGTTCTGCCCTAAATGTACTTTCACCTCCTTGAGACCAAAAAAGAAATAAATACTTTGAAATTGTACAGACCCAGTAGCATATGCCCTCAAGTATAGTCTTATTACTTAAAAAAAAAAAAAAAAAAAAAAAAAAAAAAAATCTAGTTATTATTCCAGGAACTGGCTAAATTCCATCACATTTGACTACAATACCCCTGTATTTTCATGTAAAGCTTTATTTCTCCTTCATTTCCAATCTCCATTTTTAAGCAGCTGCAGTGGAACATGGCAGACATGGCATGTCCGTCCTTAAGGGTGGGAAGCAAAGTGACTTCAGTGAGAAAAATCTTTAAGCCCCTGTGGGATGAATGTTACTGTAGAATTGGAAGACATAAAGATACTTTTAACAACTTCTGTTTTGTAATTAGGGAGAAGGATTTTTTTCCTTTTCTTTTATTTCATTTTCAGAGCAGTGTCGTTAAAAGAATCTTCCCCTGTTGCTTTTGTTCCTGGAACGGCAGCATCACACAAGCCCAGCAGGACAAACTGTTCTTCTGAAAAACGGATTTTTTTTCTCTCATCTCTGACAATCTAAGATGGAAGGATTAAGTGATGATCCTCTGATCTTCCTTTTCCCTTGTCTCCATGCATACACTTTACTCTTGCTAGCTGGCTGACCAGTCTTCAAATATATTGCTTGAATGGTCCCCCTCCATTAGGGAGCTGGCATCTTTAGCTTTAGAATGTTATTAATATCAGTCCTTGAAAGCATTTAACCAATGACAATCTAACATTAGCTCACAATGGGATTTAAAGACATTATGGTTCATTAATTTATGGTTCAATGCTGACTTCTTCCAATCTGTTCTCCTTTCTCATTGCAAACGGCAAAACAACAAGCTACCAAGCCCACAGTATCCTGCATAAAATGCTGCATAAGGGCTTCATTTATTTATTTACCGGTATGATTTAAACATACAAATCCTGTCCCTGTTTTGCAAGTCAATTGTCAAAGAATACCTGCTGGACATCTGGCAAGTACTATTTTTGCTTCACTTTTCCTCTTACCATTTTTCTTCCTGCATAGGCAATATACATATTATACTTTTCTCTCCCATAAAATCTCAGTAAAATATGAGAAACATAACACAGATTTCAATCCAACTGAATCGAATAAATGGAATAATATTATTTAAATCTTTTGAGAGAGGATATTCCTGAGAAAAAGGATAGGTTAGCAGTTATAAATGATTTAAGAAATGCAGACAGAATGACGTTCAGTTCTGTCATAACCCTAGTTCTTTGCAAAATCAGATCAATGTAATCGTTTTTATTGTTCAAAGACAACAGAAGGAACAAAAATATGTCAAAATGCCTTGTTTTGAAATTGGAATAGAATATTTCATATCTTCATTTTGTGATCTCAACTTTGCAACATGCCTCCTGGCAAGCAGGAAAGTGGCTGTGCTGGAAAGGTCTTGGGAGCCTTGGTGGGCACCACGCTTAACAGTGTGCCCTGGCAGCAAGGAAAGCCAAGAGCATCCTGGGCTGTGCGAACAGCAGCACAGATGGTAGATCGAGGGAAGTGATTTTCTGCCTCTGCCATGCACATGTTGAACCGCATCCGGTTTTGGTTTGCCAGGAAGGACGAGCAAGTTCAGCAGAGGGCCACCAAGATGACTGGGGGCTGCTTGTCCTGTGAGGAGAAGCTGAGGGGTCTGGGATTTTTCAGGTAAGAAGAGGTGGCTTCGGGGGACCTAGCAGAAGCCTGCCTGCACCTATAGGTGGCTATAGGGAAGAAGACAGGTTCATCCCAGTGCCGCATGCTGGGACGACAACGGGCGTACGCTGGAAGAGGAAAAGTTCAAACTGGACATAAGGAAAAACCTTTCTGCATGAGGGCAGTCAAGCAGCAGGACAGGCTGCCCAGAGAGGCCGAGCGGCCTTCATCCTTTGAGGTTTTCAAGACTCAGCTGGGCATCCTCGTCCAACCCCATAGGAGGTTGGACTAGAGACCTCCTGTGGTCCCTTCCAACCTGAATTGTCCCGCCATACTATAAACATAACTGACTTCTGTTCCTGTTACATACATTGCACTGATAACTCTGGGGAAGAAAGGCTTAGCACTAAGAATAAATTTCTCTGATAAATCACTAAGATACTATGGTGTTCCAAGATCAGAAAAAAGATGGATCTACCCTTGACTACAAAGTACCCTTTTTTCTCTTCATTTCTACACTAAGTTTTGTATAGAATTGCTGTATTAAAGATTCGGGGATCAAAACCCTCTACTTTTCCCAGTTTTGCAGTGTTGAATTCCGGGGTTAATATTCTTATATTCTAAAAGGTAACAAGGAATGCCAGAGATTATTGTATGGCCAGACTTTAACCCCATGCCAGCTAAGATATTAGTACATTAATATAAGCATTAGCAGCAACAGCCATAGGCTCAGAGACAGAATATGACCCCTAAATTAAGATGCTTACTTAAACATAGCCAAGATTTTTTTAACCTGGTATTAAAGCATAAAACAGAAAAGTTCAATGTTACTTATAAATACATTTTAAATATCTTTTGTATTTAAATAAGCCCCTAAATCAATGTAAATCACACCTGCCAAAACTAAATAAAGATAACATTTTGATTGGAGGAATGAGTTTATCCAGCAAGATTTAGATGTGAAAACGAAATATGAATGGTGACGTGGAACATTAGTGTAACTGTACCATTCATAAAGCGTCAACTCTGCTCAAATCTTATAGTGCTCCACAAGAGATCAATAACATGCACTGCTTAATGGAAATGCTTTTTTCTAATAAAAAGAAGCAGGATATGTTTGTGGACAGCTCAGTGCAATCTCTTAGGTCTGCCAGTACCCGAGCAAGAATGGACTCTAATACAGGTTTCATTGCCTTTATTACTGTTTTTCTTGCTGTTTATTGTCTTCTGTTCTGATTGAAATACACAGGTGTAATGAATAATTTATAGCATTACACATTTACTCTTACAGAAAATGCAAATCATAACTGTGTCTGTATCAGTGATAAAACGAGCGAGCAGAACACTACAGAGAGATATATGGCAAATGCTTACAGAGCTTCACCAAAATTACCAGCCATCCATCCTTCGTAACTATCCTGTTCTGCTCATCACAGATCACTAATGCTTTAAGAGCCACAGAGCTATTCAGATCCATCACTGTAGATGATGTGACCAAGCCAATCTCCTTAAAAGTCTATGAACATAGCAAAGGTGAGACTGTAAAAGGGGAATATTTTTTTCTTTTTTCTTTTTTATTTTTTATTTTTTTTTAGTAAAGGCCTGCCTGTACAGAGAAGCCTGAGAAGAGACCACAACTGAGGTGCTAAGTAACAGGTTATCTTCCCTTCCCGCTGAACTGCTATACAACATGCGGATTTGTTTCCATGTGGATGATTCTGAAGGCTATTTTCTATGAGAAAGAGATGACCACAGAAGAACAAGAGGTAAAAAACCCCCACATTCTGTGTTTGCTAGAATATATAGGATGCCCAAAGGCAGACAGGCATGAAAAACATGAAAAACCCAGTCATGGAGAAGCAGAGCCAGGTCTGTAGGGATCCACCATTGCCAGGCTTCCCAACGGCTTGTAAGACAACCAACATATGCTGTAGTCTATAATAACAGGACAACACATTATTATATATTGTTAATTTGATAAGTGCTGTCCCTTTCATCTATCTAGGAACCATTTTAATCGACCTTTCTCAATCTTTCCTGGGTTTATAACATTCTCAAGTGTCTGGTGCAAGGTAGGGTCCAAACACATTTTTTACAATGCGTTTTCAACAAGCTTCGTATTAAACTGCCTCCCTTATGCGTTAGAAAGTTCTTGACAATCTGATGGCCCCACAAACCTTTTTAGTATCCTAGGAATGAAGTTCTTTTTTATGTGGAAATGAGGTTAAGGTATGAATAATATTTTTTCTGCCTCCCAACCTTCTTACACCAAATTCTTTCAGATTCCAAAAATTTCTGGATGTCATGCACAGCCTAAGTCTGTCACAATAATTACTGATCCAGTTACTAGCATTAGATCTTTATGAATATACAACCCACAAGTCTAATGTGGGGTTTTTCATAGAGAAAACTATTTTTAAACTTGAAACTAATTACTGATTAAACAGTAAATAGGGAATGCTCCAGTAAATTGATCATTTTTAATCAGATGCAGGCTAGTGAAATATGGATTATGAAAGCTTAGTTGATGTTTGTATTGAAAATAAAATGCAAGGTTTTTACATGTCTAGTCAAAAAGGTTCATCACTGAAAAAACGTTACTTGTGATATTAACAGGACTTGTTCAATGAATATTCTATAAATTCCTCCCTGTAAAAGCCATTTGGAGTACTGGAATTAGGAAATTAAAGCTTACTTTATCTTGCTGACTCAGATCTGATCAGTTTGGTACTGATTCAGTCATTACTACCAATCTAACTCTGTGCCCCTTAAGAATAATGGAAAAAAAAAAAAAAAAAAAAAAGAAATATTAACTTTATCATTCATTTTTTTAAAATGTCCAAGAATTAATACTTTGCATTTTTATAGTACCTCTTATTCAAGAAGTACTTAGTGTTGGCAAAGACAAATATTTTAACTCTCATATTATCTCTGTGGATTAGGTATCATACAAAGAGGAATACTAAAGAAAACTCACGGGCTCATTGAAGGTTATTTAAGGTGTCTGTAGCAGAATAAGAACAGCACTCACACATTCCGATTCCCCACCCTGTGCTTTTCCTACCAGGTCATCCTGACAGAAATTTTGTTATCTCTGCTTCTGTGTAATCTGAAAAACATTCAAGACACAAATTCTCTACTTCACGGAAAGGAGGAGAAAGAATAAAACGGACACTGGGATGTTCCAGTAGAAAAGTCACCCCAGTCTAGCCTTCTGCCTCCATCCTCCCAACCGCTAAAAGACTGACCAGCAAGGTCTATGACCTTTCTGCTGGCTTCCCACAATGAGAAGATTGCTCCTGCTCTCAAATGCAGTGAATCACTGACCACACATTCCCTAATGTCCCATACATTACTTGAATGAATGATTAAATGAGAAAAATGTAGTCACTCATTTCTGAATGTGAATCCTAACCTGATTTAGGAGCTCAAGTTCCTTTTCATCTGGGATTCCTACGCAAGCAACATTGACTTAAATTCTCTTAGATCCGTTTTTGTTAACAAATCTTCATGCAAGATACAACAGAGTTAACACTAATAATTATTTTCCAGCCTTAGGATCATGCTAATAGTGACTTGCTATCCACACAACAGTCGATTATTTCTTTTTCTCCCCTGGGATGGAACATAAAGCTTGAAATACCCAGTACCACTTTCAGGACTATTGTATTTCTGAAGCCATTTTTACAAAAGGAAATGTGAACAGTCAGACACACAGGACAACCAGGTACCACAGCAAAACCCAGAAATGCATGGTCAGCTGCAGATGAAAATCTTGAAGCAGATGCCTTAAGGAATATGCAAAAGAAAGCTCATTTTAAAAGCAATGCTTACTGATTTTTATGCTGCATTTATACATCTGAGAAAATATATCATGTGATAAAGTAAACTGCAGAAACTGTAAAAAGATATTGCATTCATGCAACAAATAAAGCAAGAATATCTGCAAGTGCATCTGTTTCACGGGAAAAAGTTCACACAAAGCAGATAAAGGGCGAAAATGAGACAAGAAATAAAAAAGATGATGGGGAAGGAAAAAAGACTGACTGAAAAGGGGAAAAAAAGTGGAAGCAGTTTGAGAAAAGAACCTTAAAGAAGAGGAATAGTAACTTCTGGAATGAACCTTATCCACAGATAATTTGTCTTGGAGGAAGCTGCAGTGAAGCAGCTCAGTGAGGACATTCAATGAACAGCTGGGATCTCCTCTAGTTTTAGGGAGCCGGGGCGGACTAGGAGCAAGGAGAATCATTCACACTTTTTGATTCTCAGGGGCAGACCTGAGTCAAGATTTTAACCACCTTTTGAGTGGCAAATAGAATAACTCAAAACTTTCTGCTAGCAAGTACTAATCTGTAGAGCTCCCTAGACTTTTTAATTTAAAATTAAGCGACAGCAATTACTATTCCATTTCCCTCTTATGAGTTAGAATAACAATTATGAATCACCAGGTTGAACATGGTTTACCCAGCCGCTATTATCAATGAGGATATCAATTTCATAACCACATAGGAAACATAACACTACTTTCAAAAACCAATTACCAATCTATATGTATAAAATTAAAATATGAAAACATCAAAAAAATATTAATTATTTAATATTTCTGGAACATTTGATGTTTGGCTTTTTTGTTGTGATTTAGAAAGATTCTAAGTGTCAGACTATCCCTCCTGATTGTTTAACTTTTTAATAATGTTTTTTGTATAAATTGTAAGTATGAAATTCCCATCATCTGTTTGGCAATGAAATCTGATGACCACACCATAGGGCTGCATGACATTTTCTAGACTATCAGCTCATGTAGTATCTCATACAAATGCAGATAGGCAGTTTTCCTCTCTCTCTTACATGTTCTCAAGGATAGAAAGAGGCTTTGCTTACTTCCTTCAATAAATTTAATAGAACTCCACACTAATATTAGTGAGAAACTTTGACACAAAGTAATGGTCTGATAATCAATGGCAAAAAGGGGGGGAAAATGAAGTAACCATGAAGTATGCTTTCTGAAATATTTGGGAATCAGTCCATAAATGCCGATTAGTGAATCCTTGTATACTACTAACAAGAAAAATAGGGTCATAGAGAGGTTCAATAACTTGTCTGTGCTTCCATGAACCCTCATCCTCAAAGTGGGTCTGCCTGTCTCTGGGTCCCCAGGTGTATCAGCTATGAAGCATCTCATCTTTTGTATCCTTATAATCATCTGCATATAATTAATGCTGAAAAACTTTATCAAAATCTGAATTTGTTAAGGAAACAAAGTCAGCGAGGAAAACTGAATATCTTCAAGATGATTCAAATGTTCTGTTGTATGCAGGTCATTGGTTGACCTGTAGAACACAGTGGCAGCAATTTAATATACATGACAGACACTCAATTTTAAAAATAGTCTTTCTGGAATCCTTGATATAGCCAATGCATCAAATTGAGTTAGTTCTTGTCATAATTTCTGAAAGAAGCCAATGCAACATTATTATCAAACATGAAAATGGGACCATTATCAAGGCTGGAAGCCAAGGTAAGTTTTATCTCTGGTAGTGAATAGTTTCTGTACAGCTTTGAATTTATTCATTTATTTATTCATTATCAGCTATTATCCTCTGATAAACTAGGAATGCACAGCTAAAAGTCAGAGACACTGTTAATTCATACATGTGGGTAGCGTCCTTATTTATGTTGCTTACTTGATAGATGTAGGCAATGAAAATAAAAGAACTCAGAATAATTACACATAAACCAGTTTTTTCACTCTTTTTCTACTCCTGCCATATATTATTACACAATATGTTATTAATAAAAATAGTAATGGTTAATACTAATCTCATTCTACATTCACTGTTCTCAATGTGACCATTTGTTAGTTTATAAGCAGCACACACATTGAGTTGACCTGCTTAGTGGAACAAAGGCCAAACACTGAGCAGGTCATGACAGCAGAGATAACTATGTGATAAGCTATGTAGGATCCTAGAAATATTTATTTAATAGATGTGGGTGCTGTGGGGGTGCCTGCATGGCCCATCCTTGGCAAATGGCCTGGATCACAACACCCATTAAAATACAAATGTAAAGTGTGTGTATGTATTGGCTTCCAGATTTTTCATTTGCCCAAAACTTGTCATGCTAAAGAAGATGAGGACCATCAAATCCGGTCACATTAAAGAGGAACATCAACCAAATTAAAGAGTATTTGGGGAATTACAAAGAGACTTTCAAAACAAAGGAGAAATCAGCCTGAAAAGAACTATAAGAGCAGGAAAATTTGTAGCAAACAAGACGTACACTGGAGTGAAGATAGCAGCAGTCAGACCTTGTCTGCCACTGCCAGAAATCGCCCTGTTGGCATCACAGCCTCTGCCTGCCAGACTTGTGCCTGCCTCCCAGACGCCGCGGGGAGCCTGCAAGCAGCTCGTGGGCTGTCGGTATGGGGTGCAGCAAGGAGAGTCCCACACCTGGGGTGTGCATACATGAACTCACGGGGTGTTTTCGCACCAGTGGATTGTAGCAAGTGGCACAGGTCCACACAGAGGCAGAGCAGCCACACCTCCAACGAGGAGTGAGTGTGTAGGGGAAGACACATGCCCCAAAGAGGGACATGCGCCTGCAACTCAGCAGCCCATGTGTACCCATTCATTTTGGTGGATGGGCAGGGACTCTTAGGATTAGAACTTTCAGGATTAGCTAAACAAAGGTATTTAGGCATTTGGAGATGTTCATTAACATTTTTAAAGTGCCTGATATTGTTTTGAATTGCTGATATAGCTCCTGAGTATGTAGTTCAATAATTACCTTTTTATATATGTCATTAATAAATCAACAGAACACTTCCATCATATTTGGTTTAAACTATTTGTAATGAGCAGTTCTGCCCCTTAACAGACACATCTAATATCATGCCACTGCAATACTGTGTCCCTTTGAATCTCATTTTATGCTGACGACAGGAACAGCTTTTTCACTGAATGTTCTGTTTCACTAGAATGTATTTAGTAATTTTTTTTTACAATGTGTGAAATAAAACAATGGAAAAGCTGAACTATGCATGTGGAAGTTTATGGCATAATAACTTGATTAAAAAGTAAATTAAAACAAAGACTTGTTGACAACATTTTGGCATAAGTGTAATTCTTGCCTGGAAAACTCATCAAAAGGGAAGAAAACTTCAAAAGATTCCATTCACCAGCACACATTTGGCTTGAAATACTTCACACTTTGACTTCAGTGAATAAAACTGCAGTAACTTCATTTGGCTACTGGTGGTTTTATGGTATGACTGAGGCAATCAAATTTAGCATTACTGCTAAAAGGAACACTTCACTCTCAGTCATGTCCTCTTTGCTCTACCACTTGCCAGCACTGATCACCTGATCCTCTGTTTGTAAAATAGATATATTCTGAAGAGGAAAACTGAACTCTTTGATTTTTTCTTCTAATGAGTTTAACTCCCTGAAGCAGCTCATTGTGGGATACTGAGAAACCCAATATGAGCCTGAATGTTCCTCAAGAGGCTTGTAGGAACTAACCTCATTCTACCTCCAATTCTTAATTCTCTCTATTTCTTCAAGTTTTGGAAACTTACTCATTCCATTCCTACCTCAAATGTAGCAGCTGAAATAATATTTTCTTAGTTTCAACAGATCTGGGCAGACTGCAGAGACTTGCTAAATGATGATTTTGTTAAGGCTGAGTTTCAGATTAAATGTAACTGCAATTATACATATAAAGACTTCAATGAATTGCCATAAAATGTATTAAAATGTGTTAGTATAATTTAAACTGTAAATTCCAACTTACAATAATTGGATTGAAACCTGGGGACTTATAAGGGAAAATATATGACTTGCTTAAACTAATGTTGCTTCCTAGGATAACTCTTAAATTAAACCTTTGTCCCGTAGTTTTTATGTTGTTACTCTTTCTCTCAATTTCAGAAGATGACAATCTTATTCCACAGATGCATCTGACCCGCTCTCTCTCCTAGGTCCACATGATAACCGCATTCAAGGTCTGTGTTTCTGCCTGCAAGGTGCTCAGTGACCGTGCTAGATGTTGCCATGTACCAGAGAAAGTCCAGGGCCAACAACCCACAAACACAAGAAGATCTCACTACCAAATGGAAATTTCACCTGTGCAGAAGTCAGAGGGTTTTTAGCAATCATCATAGGACTGTGCAACCATCTCCTAATGAGTAGAAGACATCACAGAATTACCAGTTCATGCTCAAACTTCCAGGCCCTTCTTTAGCCTTCTGTAGCCTTCTTTCTCTCAGGAAAACACATTATAAGATGTACACATAAAGAAACAGGTCAGCTTCCCCTCTACATGCCCCATGAGAACAGAACAAATCCCATGCATGATTTCCATCTGCCCCAGAAAGGACTAGAGAAAAGCATTTGTGCCTGACAGTCCTGTTACCTGGCTTAGTACAAATGAATATTAGCTTTGCTTGGAGTATTAACATCAAGTCTACAGTAGAATAGGTTACCATCCCTGTGAATTTTAACTCTGGTCAAGCAAACATGCATGGAATGATTTGCCATGCTTTCAGGAAGTCACTGTGCTGCAAAAAATAACTTGGTGTGAAAGTCTCACACTAACTCAACATTTAGGGCTCAATTTCACCCTCATGAACAGTTTTCACTCCTCCAATTAAAGGTATATCTAGTTTTAGCTGCACTTAAGCCGCACTTAAAAAGCATTTTAGGTTTAGTCTGTTACTTGATAACATAGAGGATTTTTCTCAGTTAAGAGACCTACTCATAAAAGATCTGGAAATAAGAAAGCCTGATTTAATTTGTCTTTATGGAAGATCATACCTTTAAATTCAACATTTAATCAGAGGATATTAAAATGTCTTACAAGAGCAGCTGAGAATTATTACCCACTGCCACCATTTGGAGAAGCTAAGATGTGGAGTTTGTAATGATTTTTTCAGTGTCACATTTCAAGACAGTGGAAAAGCAGAGACTAACCAACAGTTTTGTTGTAAATTCAGGAGCCTTATATCGGCTATTGATTATACTGCTTCTCTGTTCTCTGTGTGGTCTGAACCTTAGAGTAGAATAAGGAATAATGTATACAGTCACCTTGCTGTGGTCTAACAGGTTACCACAACTTAACTGAACCACTGTGTGTATTTAGCATTATTTTGCTCTCAATATGAGGAAATGTGATTCAGTTAAAGATTCCTTCATTGCTGACTAAAGTAAATCAAATCTGCTTTACGTTTGCCATGGGCTAAGAGTGAACTCATAAACAATACTGCAAGTCAGGCACTCTGCAGTAACTTGGTAAACCACAATAACTTGGTTACTACGATAAACCCTTCTTTTGATAAGATAAATCTCACTTTGCTCAAGACCTAAATAACCCTTACCAAACCATCGCCATCATTTATATTGACTAATTACTGACCAATCTATCAGTGATCACTATTTTGATCACTGATCTGTTGTCTTTCCAATGTATGTATAATATGGAATCATAGAATTATAGAATGTCCTAAGTTGGAAGGGACCCACAAGGATCGAGTCCAACCCCTGCCCCTGCATAGGACAACCCCAAGATTCACACCGTGTGTCTGACACCGTTGTCCAAATGCTTCTTGAACATCATCAGGCTTGGCGCCGTGACTGCTTCCCTGGGAAGCCTGTTCCAGTGCTCCACCACCCTCTGGGTGATGAACCTCTTCCTAATGTCCAACCTAAACTTCTCTTGGCACATCTTCCTGCCATTCCTCTTGGTCCTGTCATTGGTCACCATAGAGCAGAGATCAGCATCTGCTCCTCCTCCTCCCCTTGTGAGGAAGCTGTAGACCGCAACAAGGTCTCCCCTCAGCCTCCTCTTCTCTGGGCTGAACAGACCAAGTGACTTTAGCCGCTCCTTATAAAGCTTTCCCTCTAAACCCTTCGCCAACTTCACATAATGTACGTACGCCATCATTTATATTGACTAATTACTGACCAATCTATCAGTGATCACTATTTTGATCACTGATCTGTTGTCTTTCCAATGTATGTATAATATGGAATCATAGAATTATAGAATGTCCTAAGTTGGAAGGGACCCACAAGGATCGAGTCCAACCCCTGCCCCTGCATAGGACAACCCCAAGATTCACACCGTGTGTCTGACACCGTTGTCCAAATGCTTCTTGAACATCATCAGGCTTGGCGCCGTGACTGCTTCCCTGGGAAGCCTGTTCCAGTGCTCCACCACCCTCTGGGTGATGAACCTCTTCCTAATGTCCAACCTAAACTTCTCTTGGCACATCTTCCTGCCATTCCTCTTGGTCCTGTCATTGGTCACCATAGAGCAGAGATCAGCATCTGCTCCTCCTCCTCCCCTTGTGAGGAAGCTGTAGACCGCAACAAGGTCTCCCCTCAGCCTCCTCTTCTCTGGGCTGAACAGACCAAGTGACTTTAGCCGCTCCTTATAAAGCTTTCCCTCTAAACCCTTCGCCAACTTCACATAATGTACGTACAAATATAATGTACAGTGTACCCATTATCACATAATTAGAATGGGCAGTCCCAGATTTTTTATGCCTCTGCATCTTGTAGCCTTACAGAACAAGGAGACATTCCTGCAGAGGGTAAATATCGAGGGGGTCATACAACCCAAAGATTTGAATCTTCAGAACATTTATGTAGCAGACAAGGCATGAAAGCAGATCATAGCTCTTCACTCCCTGCCTCCCTAATTCACTCAATTTCACCTCCTGAAACTTGTTTTACTTTTTGTACTAAAGGCTATAAAAAGAGTAATGTGCTTTTTTCTAACGGGTCCATTTTCCTCTGTAATAAAAAAAAATGCCTATTGCCCGTGGTGTCAGACTGTAAAGGACTCTCCACAGGGAAGCAGTAGAAATCCCGTTTCTTGAGCTACAGGCTGGACAAGGAACTAGAGCACATATTACGGTGGTTAAAGAAGACAGATAGACTGAATAGGATGCAGGCTTCTCTGTCCTCGTCTTTATGACAGGATGAATTGGATCATTTCAGTTACATGACGCTTTCTATGAGCAAACACAAACACAAAACAGACGTCAAAAGAAAACACTTTTCTGTTCATGCAATAATAGCTGATGGAGGATCATCACAGAGCCTGCAAGGTAGGGCATTGATTTAATACCAGCCTCATACTTCCTGATCGTGCTCATGCATGCAATCCCTCATCCAGTGTTTTTCTTACTCTATTTTATTGCTTGGAATAATAAAGAGTGAATATTTTAATGTGCTAATCTTCTAGAGACAAGCCACAGACCAAATAGTTTCCCATCACTTTAATTAATGGATAGCACACTGTCTGGAGTTCCCAACAGTCACAGTGTCTATTTATTGGGAAACCTTTAACTCTCAGTGAGGATGATCATTATCTGATACTCTACAAGTGAAGTGTCTGATGAGAAGAGCATGATTAATCAGAAAGTATTCTGAACAGCTAGGCTCTCAGTGACAGGCCCATAATCAAAGAGGCAATAAGAATGTGCACTAAAGCAATTTTGTGATTAACATATATGATGCTGGCCACTGCTGAATGCAAAGCACAGTGTTCAGGACAAGCAGACAAAAAGTGAACAAAATTTCTTCTTTTCACAATTTTTCAAACAAAATCTGAACTAAGCGGGAATAAAGTCACAATCACCTTCTGCTTTCAGCCTATGTAAACAGCAGATACACAACCTAATAAGTAATAAATTTCCTTTTCCTAATTCCAAAACTACTGACACTCCTTATTCATTCCCTCATAGCCTAGAATATGTCATGTAGCAAGATTTCAAAAGAGGTTTTATATTTAGTTGCAAGAAAAGCTGGGCTAGGTATGGCAAAAAGGCATTGATTAGAGTCAGCCTGCCAAAAAGGGACTGCAAAGATCTTCTTGCCAAATGACAAAAAAAGACATCTTCTCACTGTGCTGACTTGATGATTTTTCTGTTACCTATTCTTTTTCTTCATTTCCATCAATTAATTAAAGATGGCGGTTTGTCTTGCTGTCTTCCAGGCAGCCTAACCGAGACTCATGACAGAGTAGTGAGTCTATTAACCTGTTAGGGACACCTGGAAGATCTCCAGAAGGTAAACATTACAGGTGTCCTGGTTTCAGCCAGGATGGAGCTAGTTTTGTCTTCAGCAGCTCCTGTGTTTTGGATTAAGTGTGTAAAAAACTGGTGACAGCACGCTGCTGGTGTTGGTGGCTGCTGAATGATCAAGGACATTTTGCAGATTCTCAGGTTTTGCTGATGTGCAGGTGCAGAAATTTGGGAGGGCACAGCCCAAAGAGTTGATCCAAACCGGCCACAGAGAGTGTTCCGTACCAGGGACGGCATGGCCAGTATAA